>MU966890.1:16733-41837 GCA_036418165.1 Cooperia oncophora | reverse complement strand
TGAACAACGATCTGCCACTAGCCAAAGAAATTCTAGACAACATTTACGTTGACAACGTGTTTCCTTAATGCTAACACAGAAGAGGAAGCTCTAGCCAAGATTGAGAGCGCCAGAGCATTGTTCGCAGACATTAGCATGAATCTAAGGGAATTCAGTAGCAACTCGCCAGAAGTAAATGCCAGCATACCTCGAAAAGCCAAGTGTACCACAGAGCACACCAAACTGTTAGGTGTGAAGTACAACACCAGCACTGACACCCTCTCTCTAACTGTTTCATTTTCGCCCAAAAGCAAATGACAAAGCGCGAACTAGTTAGTGAAGTACACAAGTTGTACGACCCCCTTGGCTTAGTTGCTCCCTTAGCGCTTAAAGCACGAATGCTAATGAGAGACGCTGTGATGCTGAAGGCAAGCTGGAACAAGCCACTCAGCCATGAATTCGTGAACGAATGGAACGAATTGTGCGCGGATATATCAGGTACCGCCGTTGAGGTCCCACGCAATATTGGTAGCAACACCAAAGACTGTGAAAATGCTACACTGTGGGTATTCGGAGACGCAAGTCAGATGGCCATTCATGCTGCAGTTACGTATCCCATCCACCAAAAAACGACACGAAAGGTTTGTTGTCGAGTGCTGCGCCAAAACAAGGCTCGCCCTCGACAACAGCGGGCAGCTACCCAATCACAAAACTAGACGTTTTAGCTATCCTGTATATGTGTAACGCCTTATGCCAAAAGACCATAGTCACGAAATACCGTCATCGTGTAAAAGCCGTTCATCTAGTGAGTGACAGTAAAATTGCTCTCTCGTGGAAGCAGTCTTCGCGCAAACTTCCTCTTGTTGTAGAAAATCAGGTGGCAGAATTCGTAAACTTGAACAGTTTATTCGAGACATCGGAATATCGGTAGAGTACTTCCACACAGACTCGGAGAAAAATCTCGCTGACTTGGCCACACGACCGACTTCAAAAGAACAATTCGAAAGCAGCTCATGGCTTAAGGGCCCAGAGTGGTTTTCTCTGCCGAGCATAGAGTGGCCAATCGAGCGAATGACTGGTGAGCCGCGGCCAGCGGAAGAAGAAACTCAAAAGATAACGAGAGACTCAGATATTTGCGCACCTGCGCTCAAAGCGCTCGTCGCGAAGTCCGATGGCATCCTCGACTTGAGACGCTTCAGACATTACTCACACGCGGTAAAAACACTCACGCTTTCATGAAGACGCTTTCGCTGGATTTCTTTGGTGAATGCGCGCGGAAACAATCACATCACCACAGAAATCGTGCGTTCTTCCGACTTCAGGAAAGAAGCGACAGCGGAAGAGATGAAGCTCAGTGAAAACATAATACTCCGCAAAGAAGTAGAACACATAAACATCAACGTTCTTCAATCGAACACAAAGATAAGAAGATTTTCTATGACGAGAACCATCTAATTAGGATTCAAACAAGGCTGACAAATGCTGCCTTCCCACGTGACACCAAACAACCCATCTACATTCCAAACGATTCTGAGTTGGTACGTCTCATAGTGAACGAGGTGCACGAAAGCAACATGCATTGCGGACGGCAACATACGTTGTCTTTGATAAGATGCGGTTTTGGATTCCCAAGCCTTCGACGAAAATTCGGTCGATTCTCAGCAAATGTACACTGTGCAGAAAAGAGCAAGGCCTACCCTTCGCGAAACCGGACATGGCCCCATTGCCTGGGGACCGGAGCGTTATTTCGAAGACATTTCAAAATGTGGGCTGTGACTATCTAGGCCCATTTACAACCGACGACGACGTAAAGTCTACATTGCTCTCTATACTTGCCTTACGACACGGGCGGTGCACCTTGAGCTTGTAGACAGCCTCTCAGCATCCGCTTTCCTCGACAGCTTCGTGCGCTTCATAAGCCGCAGAGGAGTGCCAAACATTATCAGATCTGATTGTGGCACAAACTTTGTGCTAGGAGCCAAAGTAATAGACACGCTCTTCCAGCGAAGCGAAGATAACGGGCACTCGGTAATGTCCTACTCGGCAACAAAAGGTATCAAGTGGGTTTTCAATCCCCCGGCATCACCATGGATGGGAGGTGTCTGGGAAAGACTCGTCGGAACCGTGAAAAGGTGCCTCAACAAGACTATTGGTCGCAAAGTTATCATACCCCAAGTTTTTGACAGTTTTGAACATGTATAGAAGCGGTAGTCAATACCCGGCCGCTAACAGTCCTTGATCCACAGGACATAGCAAGTATACCTCTACGACCAGTAGACTTCCTGTCTACTGGTCGTAGAGGTATACTTGCTATGTCCTGTGGATCAAGGTAATCTCAAATTCGCCTTACCAGAAACCAGTGACAAGGAAGAGCAAGATAATCCCTCGTACAATGATGCAACCATAGAGACTGTCGAACAAGCAAAAGAAGCACTCAACTTTGCAGATGTAGTAGCGAACTCTTTCTGGAATAGATGGCACAATGAGTACCTAACCGAATTGCGGGACACGCACAAAGCTGTTATAAACTACAAAAACATATGATCGCGATTCACAGCTAGAGATAGGGGAAAAAATCGTTACTCACTTACAGCAAGAAGGCATGGTAACCAGAAAGCAAATTGGCCTCTTGGTCAAGTCGTCGAACTTGTCAGAAGTTCAGATGGACTAATCTGGACAGCTAAAGTCCTTTCTCCATCAGGAAAAACCATCCAGCGACCTATTTCGAAGCTTATTCCTCTTGAAATAAGGAGCGGAATAGATGCGAATAACGGCAGCAAAAGCTCCACAGGCCGAAACCAGCAACAGCTGCCGACAAGAGTTCTCCCTCCTCTAGCTTAAAGGCGAAGCAAAACATAACGTACCATGACGAACTACCCAATGAAGAGGAGGTCTCAAATTCTCACACTGTAGCAACCTCGAACACCATAGCGGCGAGATTCCTATACCCGCTTCTCCTTCTCACTCTGATCCACACGATCAACGCATCGCACATACTATGCGCAGAAGGGAAAGCGTCGGTGAAACCACCTTCAGATACATATACACTCTGCTTCAATGAGGCCTGCCGTAACCGAACCATCAATGATACCAGCACCTTTGTACTACCCCCATCAGCTCACCATAGTCATGTGAACGTGACACTTCACAGTCATACTGGGACCAATGCGCGCCAAAGCAAAATATGTCCGCGTAGCAAGTTCTGTGATGATAAAGCTATGTTCACTTTTTCGTTGCTAGGAAATCCTCATTGCTGGCCCTTCGGAGCTATTCTCACAGCAGTCTGCAACAGCAACAGCAGTAGGCAGTACTCCTCGTCGTGTTGTCCGTGGCCGTGAAGAAAGCACTACGGAAAGGTGACTCTCAATCCACACCGAAATCGCGCAACCAGCGCCCAGAGTTCCGCACTCTTGTGGACATGCGACCATCGCAGTTCGTTGTGATTGCGCTACTTGCTCTGACAAAATACCTCCAGACACGCTCGCCTGTCAGGAGACACATATGCGTCACAGCGCGGAGCTTATTTGTAACGATTCAAATATGTGCACGATCGAGTATGAGCGAGAATTTCTCTTCAACAAGCTCCACAGAGAGGCATGCGTGTACCTGAAATACCGGAATCAAACCATCGGTAACCTCAACATAACTGTAGAGAAGACACGTCAAAATTGCAAAAGAAACGCTCTTCTATACCAGAGACACATCACCAAGAGTATTCTCTGAAAAAAGATGTCCGTTCATGGGTTCCTGTCATGGGGACACGTGTTTCAATCTCCGAACAAATGATAGTGTTCCCGAACTGCGTGAAGCAGAAGTGTATCCCGGCTACTCTAAATGCAGCGAGACATGCGGAGGTATCATATGTGGATGCCTAGGTCTTCCGCTTACAGGATGTCTGTTTTATCGGGTTGCTCACATACCTCTAGATAACGATGTGTACCACGTATATAGGTGTCCTTCATGGAACCCCGAAGTTCACGTAAGAATTCGGTCCACAATCGCTGGCAAAAAAACAGCCCAATCTGTTCAACTTCACCCTTATGTCCAGGTCAATGTGACAGGATGGAATATGAGAGTTATATCTCTGCAGCACCTCTTTTCGTCTGTCGCCAACAGAAGATTCGCAGAATCACCGAAAACGCACATGATTCTAGACGATGGATTCAAACCGGCAGTCGAATGCCCTAGTGCAGATGCAGCTTTGGGGAGATTCAACTCATGTATAAACAAGATCATCTGCGCATGTTCAACCAACTCAGATGCAGCCCGATGCCTATGCCCTCAGCACACATTTAGAGCAATACGAAACTCCACTGCGGTACTACCCCTCTCCACAGCTCACTACAATATTTCAGTCATAGAAACAGTTTCGATCGACTCACACGAAGCAGAAGTAACACTGCTAATTACTTCTCGGAAAGAAATCGAAATGGCCTTGATAGCCATAGATCCTCCCTGTACCGTACATGCAACGGCCGTCACAGGCTGCTACAACTGCGCGGAGGCGGCCAAAACAACAATCCACTGCTACTCGAACAAGCCTCGTGAATTGGCATTAGACTGCTCATATCAAACGTTTCTCCTTAAGTGCTCAACAACAAGCGAAGCAAACCATCTCAAGCTCGAATACAACCGCGCGCAAGTACAAGATCGCTGCCGATATCAGTGTGGAGCGCAAACACACGATATTCTCCTAGCGGGAACTTTACTGTATCATAGCACTGTAACCGGACGACGAAATTTTCGAAGGAGGAAGTAAAAAGGTGAATGGCAGCTTTTGGGAGCATTTCTCAATCCCAGATATCACCCCGCTCATGATGACTTTCGCACTGCATTGGAAAATATCACTAAGTGTGATAGCAGCCTTCGCAATACTTGCCCTTCTGATCTACGCCTTTGGTCCTTCCGTTATCTTAGCCTTCATCAAAGTAATCACTGCAATCGTCGAGCTGCTTGTACGCACACTGCTCGCTTGTCTGGACGGCGCCCTCAGAGCTTGCCTCCAAAGAACAGCCAATGACTCAACGAGACAGTAGTCCAAACCTTCTGTCCTCCACTACATCAAGAAGAAAAACGGGTGTCACGGCCGATTTCCTCCTTTTCCAACAGTTCGCAGCCCTCCATCGTCCAAGCATGCCGAAGCAGCTGCCGCCGTCTAGCTCGTCTGCCAAAGAAGACGCACCTGCAGCGGGTCTCGAGTCAGCGCTACATCCTGACACTTTCGAGGTCTCTACCCGCTTGACCTTGAGTCTACTCATGTCTACTATTCAAGAGCTGAAAGACATACTGCTTTCACTAGAGAGCAAGATCGACACGCTTCTCACCCAAACAGCACCTCGCCTCTCCTGTATTTTCTGTGAAACCAGCAATGAAGACGGTCATCGATCCTCCAGTTGCTCTATTGCTAGGTCTTTCCGACTACGAGACCTGAATAAGTGCATCAACTGCCTTGCTCCAGCCCATGGTCAATGTCAGCAGAAGTGTCGCAACTGTGGCGGCCCACATCATGCGCTTCTTTGCTCCGCCAGAGCAAGACTGGAGCGTCCTCCACAGAAACGTCAGAGGCTCGACTAGTAAGCGTCTGTTGTTTTTTTTTTCAGGTTCATTTCGCCGCAGTATAGTTGATTTCCATTTGATTTGTTCCTTTGTAGCCTTTGATGTTTTACATATGATTTTCCATTTTGAACATTATTTTGACACTTGCTTTGATACCTAGTTACCTGATTCACCTTTTTCGCGCCATGCATAGAAAACGTGAGAAAAATATCTTGTGTAGTATGACAGCGTGTATAAGCCATTAACTAGAATTCAGTGCAATGCACAAATTTGTTCACTGACGCCTACCTGGAGATGTAAGCGCGAAATTACAGTCCGCAACTCACAAAAGCTACGCTAATAGCTGAGCATTGTCGGTTGGTTAGCGGTCATTTCGGCGATGATCCCTCCTCCAAACTCATTCTTTCCTACATGCAGTTATCTTTGTCACAAGCTGACAAGCATTCAATTTTCGCTCACTTTCTTCAAGCCAGGAGAGGAGCCGAACAAGCAGTTGCACAGACCGCAAACCGTCTGTCAATGGGCAGCACAACAAAAAAAAACTAACGCGTGGGCATTATTTCGCGCAATCTGATAATTCGCACCTTTCCTTGTATTCGTTAATATGCAAACTGCTCATGCAATACTGACCTAGAATGGTATTATCACTAATTCATGTTTTATTTTGTTGTGCCCGGGAGTGTTGTGGCCGACGTCACGTAGCCCCAACGCTTCGTCATCATAGGCGGAGCATCGCTGCAGCCCATGACTTCACTTGTCTCCTGCGAGAGGGACGGGAGCGGCCTCCCATTCGATTGATAGCGTTTCTTATCAGTTTACGTTACTCAATAAACTATTATATTGAAAGAGAGTCAATTCGAGAGCAGGGTCGAAGGCCGGAACAAGGTGAATGCAGTTGTTTTTTTAATGCATGAACACCAATTACATTTTTGGAGTCAGGTGAGTACACTCCTTATCCCTGAGACGGGGGTAGGCGTGGCATTCGAACATGGCACAGAACTGGTTACTCGTGGAAATTTGAGACAACCGCCATCTTGTTCTGTGTTGGACAGAGACACGACAACAATTGTGTCAAGATGAAAATATCTCACCAGAAGCATAGACACCTTCAGGTTAAGTTGAAACATGCGGCCACGCCTACCCGATCTCAGGGATCTCGAGTATATGTCCTCGGGAGTAAAGGTCAACACGTTGACTCAGCCACTTGCAGTACGGTGCACACCGATGTACCCCTTGAGACAGTGTACTCAAATCTATCAGGCTGGAAAGAAAGTCCTGCATTTTGGACAAACAGTTGAAGAGAAAAATAACACCACATTTTGGACAATTTTGACCACAGTCAGTAAGGGGATGTTCCTAAGTTTCTGCGGCCGCGGTGTTATGAATTTGTGGATGCTTTTGAAGCCTGAAAGACCCCATAGACAAAGTAAGTTTTTGACCCATTTTACATTAATGAGTTCCTACACACTCGTAATCGAGGCAACTAACACCTGCGTCGTCTGGAAGTGTTTCGTTTGGTATTGCGCGGATAGGGAACTGAAGCTATTTTATCCGCAAAGTGACCACGTACTGGATGGTTTCGCTGTTTACCCAACACAAGGAAGGCGCAGACGGACGTGACCATTAGTAGATTGGCAACATCTCTAAGCTGCACCCGTATGACAACTACCATGCATCTTTGAAACCTCGGTTATCGGGAAAATATTCTGCGTCGAATACCGTTTCCAGATGAGTCTCACAAGTCTGACAACGTGCGTCAACTGACTGCGGCTGAGTTCTTTCTTCCTTATTCGCGTTAGAGGGACGTCTCGGCGAGGGTGATGGTCCATAGAGAGAGCTGCTCCCCTGACGTAACCCATGTACATAAACTCTACAAGATCCATCGAAGTGATAAGAAGCAGCGAGCAGAGTCAAAGAGTGAGGAAAATGGGTGTACATAGAAACGGTCTCATTGTTTTGGTGGTGCTAGTGCAGAGGAGTTCTGCTGGGTACTAGACAGCAGTGACAACCACAATTGCTCTAACAAGCTTCAGAAGATAACCCACGTCCTGTTTCGAATTCTACCAAAACGATCTAATGTTTTTCTAATACAAGACAATGCACACCTGTCTGTGGCGGTGAGGCTACACCAAAATATGGATGTCAACCAAGGAGCGTAACCCTATTGAGCTTAGTCACCAGACTTAGCAACCTCTAGCTACGACATATTTTGGTTCTTACAAATTTTTGATAGTAAACGTTCACTCGAAATAAGGTCCGTCTTTATTTCCCATCTAAGCCATCGTGGTTCTAGAATAGTGGGATCGCGGTGCTGGCACGGAAGGTCGTTATTCTACTCATTGATGATGGTCACCTCGTAGATCAAAATCGATTTCCCCGTCCAACTTAATACTTTTAAAAAGTTTGAGAAACTATTCTCTAAACGGAGAGGGCTTTCTTTAGTGTTTCGTTCTTACGAGCGCGCTGATGCCGAAATGGATTAAACCCTCAAAGGAAGAAAAGTAGGAATATCTTGACCAAAGAAAGGCCTTGTGCAGCCACATTCAGAGTATCGTTTCGTAAAATCCAGTAGGATATTTCAACTCTGCCTCTCAAGACATGTGCATCGGTGTACACCACATGTCCTGGTCAACCTGCTCATCTTTTCCGATTAGAACCATGGATCTAATACCGAAAGAGGTGACATTGACTTCTCAACCTTCTTGTGAAACATGAACAAATTCAGCCTCAATTTTCCAGTGTAGTATTCCTGATGGGGCTAACAGCGAGTGATAGAGAAAGTTGTTGGGGAGCTACAGCTGCATGACGACATTACGTACCTGCAAGAGCGTCACCTGCATCGTAGTGAATCCATTGAGTCCATATCACCATAGCATTCGGTCACTTCAACGGAAACCATTTATCACGCATGTTCAGAGGAAATGTGCAGTGTATTAATTACTGCATAAATTTACTTATTAGCCAACCAGGGATTGTCTTTGGGCTATCGAACCTTGCCATTCTTGCACAAAATGAACAAAACAAAGAGAATGTAACATGCTGTGGAAGTGTCGTTGTTAAGGAGTTTACAGGATGAGACGTGAAACTGGAAAAAAAGAAAGGAAACGAAGGAAGAAGGATCATTCAGTGGACCCTACTACACCAACATTATGCTGCAATGGATGCCGATTCATCACGTTGACGGCGTATGAGCCACCGGTGACTCATAACTTTTTGCACCACTACTGCGATGTTGACGTTCGTTTCTGCTGGTTTTTGTTTTCTTGCAATCAGTGGAAGCAGTGGTAGTATTAGGTCGTTGCAAAAGAAATGCAGGATTTTGCTTGCTTGTATTTCATACTTATTTTATTCCAATAATATGTTACTTTAATATGAAGTGTTATATACTATTCGGAAGCTCATCTCATGCTCTTTCTAAATGATACTCCAAGAATTCATTTTATTATAATTTTTATTGACATTTTATTGCAGATGTCGAAACGTGAATTTCGCACTATTTTCTTCTATGAGTTCAAGCTAGGCCGAAACGCTGCCGAGACAGCTCGAAACATTAACGAAGTTTGGGGTCAAGGAAGTGTCAACGAATGTACGGTCCAACGTTGGTTCCAGAAGTTTCGTTCTGGCAACACCAGCCTTGAAGATGAACCTCATGTTTGGTGGTCTGCCGCCGGTCTCATCCATCACAGCTTCCTGAATCCTGGTGAAACAATTACGGCAGAGAAGTACTGTCAACAAATCGACGAAATGCATCAGAAGCTTCAACGCATGTGCCCAAGGTTGGTCAATACCTATTCTTCTCCACGACAATGCCCGACCACACGTGTGCGCACAATGCTCGACCCTCCAGAAGTTAAACGAATTGGGCTATGAAACTCTGCCTCATCCACCATACTCACCAGACCTGTCGCCCACCGATTACCACTTTTTCAAGCATCTGGACAACTATCTTAAAGAGAAATGCTTCAAAAACCAAGACGATGCCAAAAACGCCTTCAACGATTTCGTGGCCTCTAAAAAGAATTACAACCAATCTTGAAGTATCATTTAGAAAGAGCATTAGATAAGCTTTCGAATGATATATAACACTTACATTTTATTGGAATAAAATAAGTATTAAATACAAAAAACAAAATCCTGCATTTCTTTTGCAACGACCTAATAGATTATTGTCCTGCAGGAAGAGCAAGGAAAATGTTGTAGTCCTCGTGCGCCATTTTGCCAAAAATTGAATTTTTCCAACCGAGGCCTGATATTTGAAAAGAAACTCTGGAAAAAGGAAAAAAAGACTCTGCACTTTCGTAGGGGAACCAATTTTTTTTCGGAAGTGTAGACCATTCGTGGCCTGAAAGGCTTGCGCTTGTGTCCCTCGCAGCACATGTCAAAACGGTTTTTGCAATGAAATTGTGCGATATTCGCCTTCGGCGGGTCTAATTACCACTGTTAGCAAGTTTCTAGCCGAATCTGATATTTCGACCTAACTTGGAAAATGTGGGCTATTCTATGGGTAATTAGCAGCAGACTGGAGCTCACCTACCATCGATGACTGGTCTCGGGATGGAATTTCCTCCTAGTAATCAGGAAAATGATGCAGACGGCACGAATAAGTGAGCCAGGTATTGTTCTTCGCGTGAAGACATAAAAGAGACGTGAACACATAAGACTAAAAAGTCATTTCAGCTCGAAAACCGGTCATCACCAGTGGCTAGTGCTAGTATCTATTATTAATACATATCAGGACACATCATTTGTTGGGGATTTTAGTCGTGTCCGTACGCCCCCCCCCCTGTCCCTTCCTCATCGAATCGAGCCGTCGAGCAGGGGGGTAAATAGCACATGTGAAACAGGAAAAGCCGCGAGACAATACGACCCCCCCCCCCTTCTACCAATTCTCAGATTTTCCCCAACTTCCTGCCACTTTTTCCAAAATTTCCCGAAAACTTCCCTACTTTTTCCCAAAAATTTTGCTGTCGAGCGAGGGGGGGGGGGTATATAGTACGCATGAAACAGGAAAATCACGAAAAGTCAACCACCACTCCCACCACTCCTAGAAAGGCCAGAAAGTAAATACGACCCCCCCCCCTTTACAACGTCCGTGAAGCGAAAAAATCAACTGTCAATTTTTCAAAACGTCAGAACCTCAGAATTTGCTAGAGGGCCATCGCTAGAGGTGATTTGGCCCCCTAAACATGAATAGTCTACCTATTTTGCACGAGGAACGTTATGTGTCGCGCTACAGGTGTCAACGCGCCGGCGCTTTGAAGCAAAAAAAACCGTAGAGATAAACCTCCATAACTCGCTCAGAGAATCGTTCCGCAAATTTTGAAGATAGTTTTGAGTTCCAAGCTGATATTGTTTGTTAACTGCTGTTTAACGCCGCAGTACGCGATTCGAAAGCTATCACAAGAATGCTGAGTTATGGGCAAAAGTCGGACCACGGACGGGATCCCGTCCGTGGTCCGACTTTTGCCCATAACTCAGCATTCTTGTGATAGCTTTGAGTTCCTCGTCTCGAAATGAGTACAACAATGTGCATCTCATCGCAAATGACCGAGCTGACCTGTTTACCTTCCCCGGTAAGGTTTGGTCGCGAATATGACTTGGTAATTGCAACGGGCGCCATATAGTGCCAATAGGCTCCCTTTTGACGCTAACGAATTTTTCAGTGTGAGGTGGACGGAGTCTCCCATTGGTGGTGGGGCTACTTTTCCTTAGGTAAGGGCGAGAGTGAGGGCCACTTGAACACTTTTTTTAGGTCGCACAGGGCCATTTTCCGCAACATAGTGCTTGACGCCTGAGCAATGACGAGCCATCCCATAGCCTGTAAGGTTTTGGAGAAGAGTTACCCTACAGTTATTATGCTATTAACCTCATCTTGGAAATTCCTATGTCAAACTCACGTGGCAAGCCAAGACCATATGCAGTAGTACACCAACAAAAAAGAGCCTCCCAGCAGACACGTGATGGGTGGAATCCAATAAAGGCAATTAGCCAGCGAGAGCCCGACTAGCTCTCAGTGTAATGTAATCATAAACGGGGCCAAGATACAGACCATATCAGATGCGTGGCAAAAGCAGCGGAAATACGTAATTTGGAAGTGATTTCTTGAAAAGCAAAATTTGCTTTGTAGAAGAGTGCTAGACGCAACGCATGTAAAATTAGCATTTATCTGCAATGCTATAATAAAGTAAAAAAAATCTGATGCGATTTCCTTTGAGACTAATGGTAAGCAGCTCTAATTGCAAAAAAGATTGCCGTCGAGGGCGTGGCGGCCGGCGTCGCGCCCGCTACATTATTTCGGTGACGTGGCCAACGATCGTGCTCAATTCTAACTTCTCAGGATAGCACACTCTTCGATCTGGTATCAGGATCAGATCGCGTGATAACCAAAGATTCGTTGACCTATTTTACTTCTCCGTTACTATCATGATTATTCGGGTATTCTTTTGTATGACTTTTTTACCTGTTGTTTGCGTTTCATCCCAGACTCGTTCTTCAATCCTTTCTTTATCCTTTTACCTGGGTATTCTTCAGTTTCCGTGATAGACTTCTTGAAGTTGTTATTTGAATTACTCCACATTAAATGTTCACATGACTTCGTAATTATTATCGCATGAAGGAATTCCTCTTGAAACAATATCGTTAGTGATTCACATCTGAGAAATTCAGATGAATTTCCCATTACACCTGACAGTCCTCTTGCTATAGTGTCATGATACGGCACTTTTTATGGGAAATTAATGCCTGCTATTCATATTTTTTTCAGCATTTAATATTATTTGTTCTAGCGCATTGCAGTTATTGATTTTGAGTGAATTGGAAACTATTATTACTTCCTGCTTTCGCTTCTCAGCTTCTATGAAATCTTGCAATTCTCTAGACTGGAATTGTATAACATTGGTCTCGTGGGGTTTGTACAGTTCAATTCCGTGCGCACTAATTGCACTATTAGTTCATAAAATTTGGTATTGGCATATTTGGTAGCTGAGTCCAAAACTACTCTTTATCTCGAAGATGGACAGGGCGTGGTTGCGCGCTTCATTTAGATCTGGGGTAGGAAGCGTTTTTTTCTTGAGGGATAATCCCTTTTGCCAGTCTGTCATTCAGTTTTGTGATAAAGAAAGGCATGCGTACGATTATCCAAAGCAGCTGTATTCATTAAAAGCACAGCCGTCACTACGCATGGAGCACGGAGCCACGCTCTCCCCATCTAGGAGGTATGGTGTACATATGGGCGCAGTTCGGCGACGGAGGGGGGGGGGGCATTTTGTTCCATCGATGTGTCGACCCATCTAGATAGCCTTTTCTTGAGTTGACACGTTTTACCATGGTGGCTAGACGAGCTTGCTCCAGCTTCACAAGGTTCACAAGTTTCACCAGAGACTTGTGAAACCGGAAGTAGTGAAGCAGTAAAAATGCAAAATACCCCTCCCCGTGGCCAAGTTTATCTCATATGTCGTTGAGTTGGAGTACGTCACATCGCTCCAGCATGCCCATGATTGCAAATTCCTCATGAATAGGATTCTGATTTCCGACCTGTAGAGTGATGGTCCGTAGGGAACTTTTCGTGGAAGCACCACCAGCGCTAAGGGGGGGGGGGCTTTGGAGCCACAATGGTGCAGATTATCAGTGCCTTGAAACTTTCCTTCTATCATATGCGGTAAAAACTGTATTCTATAAGCCTATGAGTGGAAGGAGTTTATGCATAATCGCTGTGAATTTCTCAAGGAGGGGACCGTATTCAAGTCCCTGGGGATCGGTATCGTGTACCCTTACGGAGAGGGGTATGTACGCAGCAAACTTTGTGAAACCACACACTTTCAGTGTAACTGCATTTCCTTTGTGCTTTTCTGGAGTAAGCTGGACCACCCGCTGTGAAGTCCTCCCTTTCCAAGGCTTGGACAAAACTCTCCATCCCTTTGATATAATCTCTTTTTCGAATATACAAAAATCAGAGAAATATCTTGGGACCAGAGCTGAGGGCATTCCTACTCCTAGGGCAGAGCAGGACGGCGAACTATTACACCACTTGACCTGATGTGTGACACCAGCGCCACCCAAATTGTAGTAAAGGTAGCTCATCATCGTGATCTGTTAGGAACCTTGATTTTACTGCATTTTTCTGGAGCTATGTGTCACTAGTCGTGAATCACGGCCAAAGGAGCAGCTTACCAGTTGATTCAGCATGCTGCGCTGTATTGAGCCAACTAGCTAGTAAGCACTGCTAGTTGCGGCGATTCCGCAACTCGAGACTGATGATCTACAATCAATGCGCTGAAGCATTGTTGTGTTGAATGGATTGGGTCCTAATGTGAATGCTGCGTTTGTCATTTCTTTGGCAACCTGTATTTCGCCGCCTTGGACTTGGAATTTATGCTCCGTACCCCGATATGATCCCTATTTCGCTGTGGACAAAGGGGCGTGTCAAGCAGTACTAATGGCTACGGCGCCAAATCCGTTCTCTGCCAGTTGCTGAAGCGCCTATGCGGCAACAGTTGATAGAAAACGAGTGATAGGAATGATGTGACACAGTCTTTTCAGTCGCTCGATTGAGCAACGGGTAGTGACAGTTTTGGCGCCGCGCCAGATTCATAGCGCCTGGCACGCCCCTTCATTCGCAGCGAACTAGACTAAGCACTCCTGTTTGAGCAGAACGATTCGGAGCGTTGCAAGCAAAGTTGACAGCGGCAAGCTCCAAAAGCTTCCTGCGCTACACCTGAACCCATTCAGTTCGTCTCACGGCTTGGATACGTCTACTGTTCAATAATAATCAATGCATATCTCAGCCATTGCTCTTTATTACAAGTTTGAGAGCGATTAGTCGGAATTTTCTAGTGTCTCTGTCACCAGAATTTGTAAAGTGTGCTTCTAGAAGAAACTAGTTAAAGATAACTAAGATTAATTGGTAATGTTCGATACGGTGATGGTTTCGGTATGATTTATGGTACTGCACAATTTGTGAACATTCCAGAGTACTTGGGTGGCGAGAATGAACATCTTCCGACTCTCGGCCGATCTCGCCCATTTGGTCGCTATCGTTATTCTACTCCACAAAATATGGAAATCAAGAAGTTGTGAGGGTCAGTTCACTTATTATTACTGTTTCTGTTCTTCTTTTTTCCTTTTACCCTAAGTTATCTACTGTGCATGATTTAAGGATTATCTGGTCGATCTCAAGTTCTTTTTGCTATCGTTTTCGTGTCTCGCTATTTGGATCTATTTACCAATTTCATCTCCGTCTACAACTCTGTAATGAAGGTTCGTAGTTAATTTTACTCATTGAATAAGTATTTTTACTGGATGTATTCCTTAGAGTATGTGCAAGAACATTCTGTTCCTTTGGTTTTAAAATGTTTTCTCTACCTGATCGTACCTACATAATTGGCTCAGTCAGTTGATGGGGAAGGAGGGGGGGGGCACACGATCAGACTAATCGTGAGGTCCGTACACCAGGCCGTTCATACTTCGTGTTTGAAGTGATTCATCGCGCGGCTGCGACCGACTGAGCTCTACCGCTAATCATCGGACCACTTCGAAGCTCAACAGAGGTTTCAAATTGAAGTTACTGAATTGGAACTTGCAGTCGTCCAACAACTAACAGTGTAGCACGGCCTGTCGAAGTCGCGCGATTCCCAAGTCGTGTGAATGGATTGCGCAGTAGAAAGAGGCCTAATAAGAAAACTGGTGGCTTGGTTCGCCCGCCTTGTCTTGCTCCTTATGTGCCCCGTTACCGAACAACTGCTCTGCCACATTTCCTTTTGTGGACGGAGTAGCCTATACTACCATCAAGTATTCTGTTGTAGTGGAAATTGTAAGCGTATTTCCGGCGCAGTATCTGAGGGGAGCTTTTTTGTGTGAAATTGGTTGTACTTGAAGGGGACGAGAATACCTATCTATAGCTGCGTTCATACTTTGACTCGGCTTTTTTGGAGAATCCACGCTTTGAGGGAATCGGCCTTATGAGCGGATAGGATTTTATAAGTATCAAACGGCGTCGGTCGCTAGCGTTTTGGAGAATCAGCGTTTCGGGCGAATCAGCTTTTCAGGCCCTTATACTTCCCTTTTCGCTCAAAATGCCATACAAAACAGCGTTCTCCCGAAACGGCTAATCAATACTTATACTAACCTTTTCGCCCAAAGCCCTATTTTTCCCAAATCCCGACTCTGTCGCAACGCTGATTTCTATAAAACGCTCAGACGCAGTGTGTGAAGCAGTCCACGCCTAAGGAGGGTCGCTGAATCAGCTACTTTGGGCAAAAAGGGATTTTTCCAACAGCAATTCTACCCCCTAGGTGAGCAGCCCCATATCTCTTTTTTCCCCATATTCTACGACCAATTTTCAGAATGTAAAAACAAGAAAAAGCTCTAAGAAGTTTTTACCAAGGAGTTGAGAAGACTAGAAATGTCTCTAGAATATTTATCTTTTGCGCCTTTTGAACCCTTGGGAAATAAACTTTTTGGAGCTTCTTCTTGTTTTCAAACATTCGGGTAACCGTGAGGTTCCGGGATAGTACATTTCTCTGGGAAAATTTCTCTGTTTTCTTTTTTCCTTATTCAATAGACGAGGTCCCCCGTTATGCCGAGTGATAGTATAACCGACAATAAGGACATCTCTTACCAGGGAAGTCCGCCAACTTACCATGGAACTTTGAATGGAGACCTGGGTAGATCGATAGAGTCTATAAGGTTATTTACAAATATAGATAGCAAAACTGCAACCTATTTCACAAGCAACTTATGAGCAGGTAAAGTTTGTAATGGTGCAGTAGGGTGGAGGCTTGGTGGTGAGCTGTGATAAGCGAGGAATCGCATACGTCGAATCGAGTCGTCGAACGTCGAACCTTACCACTGAACCACCACGACTCGATTCGACGTATGCGATTCCTCGCTTATGCTTCACAGCTCACCACCAAGCCTCCACCCTACTGCACCATACAAACTTTACCTGCTCATAAGTTGCTTGTGAAATGCAGGTTGCAGTTTTGCTATCTATATTTGTAAATAACCTTATAGACTATCGATCTACCCAGGTCTCCATTCAAAGTTCGTACGTCAGCGAACTTCCCTGGTTAGGGTCTGTCTGTGTAATAGTTACCATTTAGAATATTCCCGTTGAATGTTGTTTGCCTTACTTGTCAAACTCTTATCATTTCAACGTCAGTAAATTGATTATTTTTGTTTAGGTGTTCTTCCTCGCTACTTCGATTGGAACAGTTTACCTGATGTGGGTCAAATTCAAAGCAACTTATGACAGGTTCGTAACTTTTATTTCTTCGGTGAACGTCTTCAACCAGTACTGAATCTGAAGGGAACTCCACAAAGCAACTAGGGGCTTGAATCGTGGCTTTTTCCAAGCCTCCGTTTTCAATAAGGTTAACCTCACCAACAAACTTGAAATACACTGCACCGGTCTCTCACGTAGAGATTTCTGCTTTATTGATCTCTTACTTGAATAGTAGGATCGAAGCCTTTGCAAATTGTTAACCTTGGATGGTGAAAATAACAATATGAACCCTTATGAATAAGCAACGAAGAAGTATTTTAATTATTTGCGCTTGCGGAATGATCCATGTTCAGTTCATTTCGCCCAATGTAAACATTCATGCAATTGTGACAAAATTGAGAGTAGTTTTTAGTGAGTCTTGCAGCTCAGCTCTGAGGACGAAATCGGAATAAAGTTATAAAGCGATAAAATTCTCAGTAAATCATCTGATAAGTGGGCGGAGTCGTCGCGGGCGAAATCAAGTGTATCATTAGATGGAAGTCTCGCAATAACGTATATGAGTGAAGTAAAGCTGTGAATAAAGGTGTTAGTAGCGTTTATAGAGTATAATACGTGTAATGAAAGTGGAAATTATGTTTGTGCCCAAAACGGGTGTGGCTGTCTGGGGCAGACTTTCTAATGGAGTCTATTGTGTATGTACAGGGGGGGGGGGTCGTGTAGTGAGTGATATAACCTGGGATATAACTTCATATAACTGCGGTAAATATTAATGTAAATATAACTATAACTAGTTTTTTATCCCTTTCTTTGATAACTCAGGTTTCATTCGAGAATTTCTTGTGCTAGAAGGTGGGCTTGTACCTATAACGGTCCAGTCTGGCCTTACAGTTCTTCAGAGAGTGCAATTTCTTAGAACATCATAAAGGATAAAGGATAAAGTCTTCGCCGTTGATCAATCCCTTTGTGGGATGCGGCACGCATTCTACTTCCATTCAGAATCGATGTGGCCTATACAATGACTTGCGGTGGCCAGCCGATGTACAAGTCAGTGTTTTATCCTCCCAGACGAATCTGGTACCAATTCACCGTCCCCGGAGGGTAGAAGGCTTGGTTGGCCTGGGCGGGAGTCGACCCGGGATTCGAACCCGGGACCGCGCGAATGGTGAGCGCCCCACTTGTCACTACACCATCTCCGCCTCTAGAACATCATATTCATAGATAAAAGTTGCAGAAAAATAAAGTAACGCCTAAAGGTCTTTTACTTTGCAATTAGGCTCCCTTGTGTCCATTTGTTATAAGAGAAATTTCAGGAACAACGATTCTCTACGTATTGAGTTTTTGGTGATCCCTGCTGCTATCCTAGCTCTTTTAATAAACCATGAATTCACATTTATGGAGGTAGGCAAGCTTTTTTTGGGCGATTTGAAATGGAAACTTGTTTTCTATGTTATACTGTTTCTGAGTTCCAATTTTACAGATAATGTGGACGTTTTCAATCTATCTTGAATCAGTCGCTATTATGCCACAACTGTTCATGCTATCGCGTACGGGCAATGCTGAAACCATCACCGCTCACTACTTATTCGCCCTTGGATCCTACCGTGCCCTGTACATCGTGAACTGGGTCTTCAGGTGAGAAATGCCACAGCTCAGAAGCATTCTAAGCTCTTTTTTTTGTCCAGCGCAAAATAGCTCATGAAATTGGTGGATTTTATGTAAAGGAGAAACAGAAGGGACCGAGCTCCAGCAAATTCTGAAACTCATAGGTACCACGAGGTCAATTTAACCGGCACTATTTGCCCTTTACTACCCCCAATCATTCGAAATCTGGACAGTTCTTGAACGGCTTTTTTCTCCGTGGGCAAAATTGGCTTGAATCTGTCTCCAAAGGTAATTTGACCTCTTGAACGTGAATATCACATCCGCTTAGCCCAAAACCTGGCGCCGGCGCCGAAACACCTCAAATCATCGGCGCCTGTAACGCGAGGCGCCAGGAGGTTTCGGGCCAAGCGGATGTGATATTCGTATTCAGGAGGTCAAACTACCCCAGGTGACAACATTTGAGCCAAGTTTGTCCAGAGAAAAAAGTCGGTCAGCTGGCTCGATTCCGGATGATTGGGCCATACGGTGTAAATAGCGCCATTTAACTATATGTTATGTTTATGATAAAACGTCCAATTACTGTGAAGATGCCTACCTATCGTTTGTGTACGCTCGTACCCTTTTCACAAAATGGTAGGGTCACTCCCAGGCTAGAACACTTGCGAAAAAGGCATGGACAGTGCAGAAAAGGGTGGACCCGGTGGCGCGGAGAGGTAACACTGGCAGTTCCAGAAAATAATTCGTGCACACGGTGATGTCCTAACGGTTCATTACCATTTTGACACTGTCGTGACACCGCAAGAAAATACTATTTCTCAGGCGTGATATTTTTCTGTTGGCAGCGTTCAGACTTTGCGACGGTATCGCTTCGGTCGCACGTTCAACGCGATCGATACACATGCTGTCGAACGCGCGGCTGAAGCGCCGCTGTTGCGAAGTCTGAACGCTGCCATACCAAAGTGAGGGCGTAGGAAGTTAATACGAAAGAACGACGTGGAGCCTTCTTCTAGCGCGATTGAACTCTTAAGGGCGAACCCCGCTACTGCATATTGTGGATATTAGTGTTTAGTTAGGATCATACAGTCGCCAAGTGACTTTCCATGGAAGAAAAGAAAAAAAAAGAATCGGAGAACACCCCAAGTAAGTACCTCCTGACAGCCTCATGCACAAGTTCTCGAGACCTGCTCGTCTTGTGCCACTAAAGCGATCCCACCTCTGGCTCACTAATCGTTTGTTCGCGTCATTCCATGCTGATATCGTCTAGCAATTAAAATAATCATGAAAAAACAGGGTCTGAAAACTGAACTCGTCACGGGGAATAGCCTCCAAATTTTAATGGGCGGGACATTACGGAGGCGTCAGAACTCTCTTTCATGGAGGCAGGAGCGCCTCCTTCCTTACTCTGAAGCCACTAATTAGACAGTCTTAGAGACTGCGGACCAAATTACTTGAACAACAGACGACCTCCACGGAATGCTTGAGCGCGGGGACTGCCATTGAGTCATAATTTTCCTATAAATGTGACAAGGCCATTACACTAGGCACAATTTGTAGGGACTCTCTTTCTTCATCGCATGTAGCTGTAAACTTTCTGTGCAGTTGTTATGCTCTATTTTTTAGACCTTACCATTTTTGCAAATATGAATCCGTTTATTGTCCAATGTTCCCACTACGCTTAGTGCCTGAGGACTCCGGAAAGTTCGAAGAGTTTCCTTGGGCAGCGTTCAGACTTCGCGACGGCAGCGCTTCGGTCGCTTCGACGCGATCAATGCAGTCGAAAGCATGCGCATCGATCGCGTCGGCGCGACCGAAGCTCTGCCGTCGCGAAGTCTGAACGCTGCCTTACACTACTTGACCAAGAGCCAGTGTTGAATGTATTGCGAAGCAAAGCTCTTAGAGCTATTAGGTCCACACCGTGCTTTCAAAGAGGCTTATGCTGAAACTTTTTAGATGTCTTATGTAGGCAGTGGAAGTGAGAATGAGTGAATGGCCCTTTGTTTAGCTTTTTCAGCTCCTTTTTTCTTATCTTCATTTTTTTTGTTCATTATTTGAAAGGTGGTCATCGCTATCTGGTCATTAGTCACACTCATGAAAATTAATATTCAAAACTAAGTAATTTCGTTCTTAGATACTACACGGAGAACTTTTTCGACCCTATCGCCGTGGTTGCTGGAATCGTGCAGACTGTTCTGTATGCGGACTTCTTCTATCTCTATGTGACCAGAGGTAAGTTTCACTTTACTATCTGAATGTTAACTCAGACAGCACTCAGACTTCGCGATGACGCGGATCGACGCACTGCCACGGCGCCTCAGTGCTGTAGACGGGAATGCAACCCCAGATGGGTATAAATCAGCACCAGCCGCTTGTTTTGAGAGATTATAGAAGGGACTATACTGCGTGAGGGCAGTGCTTACCCTCCGTGCTCTCTGAGAACGCGTGTGGTCGGCGGCGATCGATACCCGTCTGCGGCTGCGTTCCCAACTATGGCACTGGAGCATCATTGCTGTGACGCGAACTCTGAACGCTCTCTCAGTTAGACCGTCTTGGTTGCTCGCCGAAGTGATGTGATTTCCAAAGCCCTTGACCTGAGTTCAAATTAAAAACAGCTCTCAAATTTTTGGGTGATGCTTATTAACTACTTTGGGAGGATTTTGCTAAGAAAGTCTCAACCCAGATCACAATAGTTCTTTCTTGGATTGACGTTGTTTAAGGAAGAGTTTTCCTTGTGGAGCTCCATTATTTTTTAAGCTTCTTATGAGTTCTTCGGGTGAAAGCAGGAAAAAATGTGATCAGCGCTGTATTTTTGTAACCAGTGAATCGATGGCTTTGAAAATGTGCTGTGACAAAGAGCTCTTTTGCACATGCTGGTCCATTTCTCTTTCACTGTTTTTTTTGAAAGGTTATTCATAGATTGAAGGGAGTGATTTCAGTTTTGCAATCGAATCGTCAGTTTGAGATGCCTGCATAAGCGTCGAAGTTCGAGCTGGCAATGTGTGTGTACGGTCACGAGAGTCGGTCTCGCGAACAAAGTTGTTGTCTAACGCTCGTGTACACGCTAGTCTTCAACTTTTCTATACTTGAATGCGTGTTGCTCATCACGAGTGGTTAATTGTATCATCGCCTTTTTGTTCTCCTTTATTTAAAGTATATGTATTTATTTGTTGTTTATTGTGACTAGGTTTCTGCCGTGCACGTTCCTTTGTTGAGGACGAAATAAATATGGTGTTTGGGTCAATAAAACTTTCTACGCATAGGAGTGGTTGGAGCTTATCGCATTTTCAAAAGTTTGCTAAAATTGTCGACATTTGTTGTAAGCTACGCGTCACTGAAGGTGCAGGTGGTGCAATGAAAAATGGCACACTTACCACGCGCTCGGTCCATGGGTCAAATCCTGCGTGGACCAACCCCGGCTTGGGCCAACAAGGCCTAATCGTCGGAAGCGGAGAGGCATAGCCTGGAGCGCAGCTAGATTGGTTTTTCCACCAGTTGCAGCGGAATAGGAATGGCATTATTGGTGGAGAGGGTGCCCTGGCTGCCCCGCATCGCACACCCTATTGCTTGCAAGTATTGTGATCGTGCATTGGCTGGCCTCTGCAAGGCAATGTATAAGACCCTTTCCCATTCAATAAGTCATAAGATTCCGAACGGGAGTAAATTACGTGCCACACTCCGAGAAAGGATTGATCGCCGGCGACGGCTATCCTATTGCTCTTCATGCATCAAGAGGAAGGAGACGTATGATTCAAGACTCTCCTGTAAACAGCACTGTGAAGGATTCAATGCTGCTAGCCAGCGTTCTCTTCAGGCTGTGTTCAGAATTCACGGGTGGTGGCTGGTCGTGTTTTGAGGGAGCGTAAGATAATAGTAGGTTTGGCGTTGCTTAGCCACATATGGGTATCGATCTGCGCCGGCCGCTAATGTTTTGGTGGAGAATGGGAGGGTGACGTGCAACGCAGCGTGTATCCATCGTCCTGTTCTCCTGCACCCTCTCAATACACTAACGGCTGGCATTGTACCCTCTCTAAAGGGTGCATTCTCCCGTCATAGCATAACGACCCAAACGCTACTGTTGCAATTGCTACGCGTCTTAGCGTGTTGTAGCGAGTCATCGCGAACTCTGAACGCACTCTTTGTAGGAGAAGGTAGTATGGACCGCAATGTACCACCATGCGCAGATTTTGGCATCAGGAAGCAGTAAGATGGGGACGTTATGGCGCAAGTTCACATACACAGTCCGCCAAGAACTCAATGACTCTGGCCCGTTGCCTTGGTAGGTCTCTAGCTCGAAATCCATAGGTCGGATAATCCCGGACCCTCTCTTCCAGTATTGATTTTGAACAATATGCGAGCAAGAACTACGGGACAGCACCAAAAACTCTCTATTTCGACGCCGCGCGACAAGCACTTGAAGAGGAAAGACGGTCGTTTGGTGTGATTCCTTTGCCCTAGGCATTTCAATAGGATCTAACAAAGAAAAATTGTATTTATGAAACCTAAATAGGCAGGCAAGTTCTACATCAAGTCCTTCATTCAGGATAACTCGTCCGAATCTCCAATACGCTGGACTTTCGCTAGTGGCTGCGTACCGAAGGCATTCATGCATGCTTCAATGCTCTCTTCTCTCGAACAATGCGTGTATTAATGATTAATCGAGAAATTTCAATAGTTTGGTGACTTTGACGGGTTGCTGTATCTGCATGACACGTAGCATGGTGTTCCTTAGCACACTGACAGTGGTAAGATGGCGGCAGTCACAGTGATCTTTCCGCCTTTACTGCCTCAACCACCAGAATTGAGCCAGTTTTTGACCGACTTTTTTCTCCGTGGACAGATTTGGCTCAAATGTTTGCATCCTGGGGTAGTTTGACCTCCTGAATATGAATATCACATTCGCTTAGCCCGAAACTCCGCCCGCGCCACAAGCGTCGGTGACTTGGGGTATACTGGCGCCAGCGCCTCTAGCGCAGGCGCCAGGAGGTATCGGGTCGAGCGGATGTGATTTGTGTCGAGGTGGTCAAACTATCCCAGTTGATCAGCTTTCAGCGGATTCGGTGATTTAGGGTATTTTGGCGCCGGCGCCTGTGGCGCGGGCGCCAGGAGGTTTCGGCCTAGCGGATGTGATATTCATGTTCAGGAGGTCAAACTACCCCAGGAAACAAATTTTTAGCCAATTTTGCCGACGCAGAAAAAGTCGGTCAAAAACTGGCCTGTTTTTGGAAGATTGGGGCAGTAAAGGGTAAATAGTGTCAGATTTTTCTTGTTCAGGGACGTTGTAAAGGGGGGGGGGAGCCAGGTAGGGTGCTGAAGACTGGGTTTGACCCGTGTATATGAACAGAGAGACCACCCCGGCGAGGGAGCACTGTCCCCTACGCCACTAGGAAGTAGAATGTGCACACAAAAGTAATACAGTTCTGCTCCACCTCAGAGAGTCAGAGAGGAGCTGGAAATTACAGTGATAAAGGCGGGAGGTCATGGTCGACGACAGAGGGGTTGTAGCTGTTTGTTGTCGGGAGAGGGGGGTCGCATTTGCCTCCTGACCTTCTGAGAAAGCTTGACATTTCGTGCTTGTTCCTAACTCGTGTCACTATGCCCCCCCCCCCTCATCCCGCCCTCTCGACAGCTCGATAATGTGGGAACCAGGGGGGGGGGTCGTATCAAACCCATATGAAAGGGGGGTCGTGAGGACTCGACCGAAATCCCCAACTAAGGATGTGCTCTGGTCATGATATGTTCATGGTCGCATCATCTGTGAATTAATTAATTATAAAGTATTATTACAAAGTAATTAATATTTATTGAATCCAAGTGAATATTGATGAGGTTTGCTTATTCCGTATATGATTCGTCTCGTCGCAGCGGTTTCAGCACATTACCAGCAAATTGTCCTGCTCGGTTATTGTTACCAGCAGGACGATAGAACGCTACAATTACTTGGTCGCCTGGTGATGCTAGTTTGCCACTTCTGAAACTAGGATGTTTTAGGGTAACCAATCATTTGGGTCACAATCATATTTAGTAGGCATGAAGCACATATGTACAGTCGTTATCACCGAAGTCAATTGGGTGTGTCAGCGGGTCATCAGTCTTGGCGCGGCTCCAGCCCTTTTCCCAGCACTCATTGAACGCCCCAAGCCGCAACGACCGATGGAAGACGGGCAAGCACCGCGCCAATAGCCACGCCCCGCTGACACGCCCGACTGACTTCATTGATGGCGAGTGTAAAACGCACGTCGTATGTGAAAATAGAATCATTTTAAAAACGACAAAGCCCGGCGAACCTCAGAGGCGTTTTCCTATTTTGGTTCTCCACAGTATCGGGCTCTACAAACGCTCGTCCTATTCCGACCTAAATAGAGCCTTGTGTTATAAAAATGCTTGTTGTTCATGGAGTTGTGGAAAATACCTCTTCAGTTTCTCTCCAAATTACTTGAGTAAAATAATTCGTTCCGCACTGCCAGCCAGGAGTTTCGTATTCGTATTTCTCATGCTCTTCATACCAGTGCTCAACAACTAAACAAAACTGATCAAGCTTCACTACACGAATAGTAAGTATATCACAATTAACCGGGAATTTCGAGAAAGAACATCAACTGATATGAAAACCTTGCGGGAAGGTAACACATGCAGTTAGAATAAAGCACGGCAGAGGAAGTTCGAAGGCTTGACAGATCATTTTTTAGCCTTTCCGGTTGGCGTTTACCACGGTTATCGCGAGTGACGAGCTTTTCCTTGGTAACTAGGGG
>MU966890.1:0-13296 GCA_036418165.1 Cooperia oncophora | reverse complement strand
GAGCCAGAGCCGCCCCTAACCCTCACAGCTCAATAGCTTCTGTCCCAAAGAGCGAGAGTGAGGACTCCCGGAGATAAGAATCTTGCCCACAACTCAGCATTCTTGCACTGGTAAATTGATAGGCCTGCTTATAAGACACGTGCTAACGAAGTCAATTTCTGGAGATTGCCTCGAAATTGAATCATGTGGCGGCAAGAAATGCTTTTTCATAAGATTGGTATGAACAAAGCCGCCGAAGGACAGCTAGTTGTGCAACTAAAGTTGCAATGATTGGCTAAAGTGACGAAATCACTTTAACTGGTAAGGTGCCCTGAGTGACAACCTTAATGCCTCCTCATGACACAATGGGTCGATGAGTCTCAGCACGCTGCTTATTAAACTGATTAAATGAAATGAGTCAGTGCAATCACCCAAACATTCAAGGGTGCGAACGCTCAAATCGTTTTAAATTAGGGCTGACTGAATGGCTGGCCCAGAAGGGGACTATATCGCAGTGTAAACTTTAGAGGTTTGAGTACAGTAACGTTAAAACGTGGGCTTAAAACACATTCGATCATATGGGCTTGGGACAACTAATACGACTTCATAGATGTTGGTGATTTACTAGTGAAAAAAATGGTCGACAAAACCGACGTACTGCCTAAGACCCCAAGTTTGGACGAGTATCAGAAGAAGAGAGACAATGCTTCCCGGGCGAGAGACTAGAGATAAAGGAAGATGGAGAGAACAGGAAGACAGGCTGCAAAACGAGCAGCGCTACGACAAAAATCGGTCCTACGCAGAGCGTAACAAGTGTGATTATAGATGTAGATGGAACCACGCCTTAGTTCATCTTCCGATGGCTGAGGCAACTTGTACAGGTCGTGTCTTTTTGATTTATGACGAACGTAGCGCGCACGGTCGATTTGTCGGAACCATTAGTATTACTTGTACAGGGGAAAGATTTTCCCTATCAACTAAACGTGGGAGGTGACTTGGAACTCCTTGCGCTAGAGGTCTCCCCGTGTGGACAAGTCCTGAAAATGAGGTGGACACTTGATGTCCATCTGAATTCGAGGCTTTCAGTTATGAAGTGCTGCTTTCACAGCCAGTCAGTAAGGAAAGCAACGATGAGTTTCAAAACAAATCGTCAATCAAAGGATAAAGTTCTTCCGCATAGCCTGCTTCCCTTATGACACTACCAGACCGCCTTTTGTAAAAAAAGGTCAAGCCGAACTTTGAGCTGGATGGCCCGCCCTCAACCAGTACAGCCCAGCCACTGCTCCTCATGACTGCTACTTGTTTCCAGAATTAACTCGTAACATATACTTACGACCCAGGGCCATGTCAACATAGAGCCACCTTATGTTGCACCAGGGCGCAGTTTATCGACGGGGGGCATTTTGCTTTCCATAGATGTGTCGACCCATCTAGGTAGCGTTTTCTTGAGTTGACACGTTTTGGGATGGTGGCTAGACGATCCTGCTCCAGCTTTACAAGCGTTCACAAGTTTTACCAAAGTGAGATTTGCAAACCGGAACAAGGGAAGCAGTGATAGTACAAAATGCCCCCCCCGTCGATAAACAGCGCCTTGCACCATTCTACCTTTTGCAGGGATGGCATTCATCAAGTTCTCAAGCAAAGATCCCGCAATGGCAATGACGGATATATTTGGTCTTACAGTACTTTTCCTACAAGTGTAACAGAACTGAAGGCTTGGTCAGGAAACAATGTGATCGGGTGAATCATTTTTTGGCTCGTCGATGTCAGGAATGTGACAAGGACGATCGCTCGATAGCGAAGCTGCCGAGAAGAAGCGATCAGAGGCATTCGAAGAGACTAGCGTAACCCCGCCAGGGCTCGGACCAGAATCCGACGGTCATGGGGCGCAGGAAGTATTTGCCACGTGTCCGATTGTTGACTTCTCCCTATTTACCTGTTTCAAGGCAACATCTCCTTCACCCGCTTGAAGGTGGATTTGTGGGGGAGGTGTGAATATATTTTTTGAAAAAAAACTCCGGAAAAGCGGTAGGATGTTTGGAAAACCTAAGAAGATGGTAGGTAGGATAGTGTATGGGGAAGAGGATGGGAGCCGTATCAAAGGAACAACTTTCGAAAGCATTTTCCTAAAATTATCGCAAGAGGTGGCCCCGCTAGAAACCCTCCCAGGCTTGCTTTCTATCTGCAAATCGTCCCATTCTGATTGTTGACACTGAAGGAGCCTCCATTGCAATTTCTTGGATGTTCGTGAATTGGCAATAGAGGTTTTATGCTGACTCTCCCAACTAGCAAAAAGACTCCCAAGGGGAGGACGAAAACAGAAACTGCCAATGTAGGAAAATCAATAAAATGATCGAATTTCGAAATGTTCTAAGCGTAGAGTGGATGTTCGTTAGGCAATGAAATGGAAAGTGGAGGTAAAGGAAATCTAGAGATCTGCGAGTTGAGCGAAATAACTCTCTTATATGGTCCACAGAATTAGATTTTGTCAAAAAATATGGTGGCCTTCCCTGAATCCATGCTTTTGAATGCCTTTGCCTACAGGTTACATATAAATCCGAGCACTTCACGAGCAAACAAAGACAGTCTTCAGAATAACAGTATTCAACAACGAGACGGCGTCAACACTCTTACGGATACAGGCGATGAACAAGCGAAAAATCCGGTCGCGATTCATCCCTTTTTGGATTAGCCAGAAGCTCTGGTTCCATTCGAGATCGCAGCGGCTTTTGGAGGAGATCTGACCTATAAACCTGCGTGTGGGGACAACTAAAGCAAAAATCACTAATTTTCATCTCTTAGACGAGTCTGGTAACAAATCGCTGATCAGGAAGGGATGAGGGCCAGGCTGGCCAGGGTGAGACCCCGTCTGATCCCTATGTGCGTTGTTTCCACCACACCACCACTGCACTGCCAAGCAAATCAATCCGAACAGAGTTCTGCGGTGCGCTGGCTTCAAGAATCCTTCTCATCGTGCTAATAGTCATAGACTTGTCGCATTTGTACTCCTGTATAAAGAAATTCTGTATTTAGGAAGTGATGTTCAAAGTAGCGCATTACTTTACCATCCCGCGCAGATTCATGGATGACAACTAGTATCAGCACTTGTATTACTCCGATCACTTCTCTGAAACAGGATCCTCCCAATAACTTCTGACAAATCTGCACCTTAAAAATTACAATCGATCTTAGTCATAATATACAGTCGTGATTCCCGCAAACGACATGGTGGAGACGCAGCGCTGTTGGAGCGCAGGGAGAACAGCCTTGTTCCAACAATAATGCCATCTAGAGCCTACTACTTTTGGTGTTAAATCTGCCCTGGCTGTGCTTCGAGCCATGCCTCGATCTTAAGCCCTGTCAATTGCAAGGATTGTGACTGCAAATGAAGGCCCATGTGGTCTATTTGGGGACGAGTGACTCACACACGCGCGATCCAGGGGTGAAAACCTGGATCGGCTTTCGCCCAGGCCAATTCAGCCTTCCACACGCCAGGGACGATAAACTGGTAGAAGATAAGAACATTCATCGGTAACGACGTTACTTTCGGTTCGCAACTGCGATTATAAATGGAATGGGACTACGTGCCGCATCCCAAAAAGGGGTCGATCAATGACAAAAATATCATACTTTACCATTTGGCATTTTGCGAGCTTAACAGCCCGAAATTCCAACTAGATCGCTCCCTTAGGGGCCCAGTCCAGTAGATCCCAGGAGCGTCATCTCAGAATTTTTTTGTAATCTGCGTTGCCAGTAGAAGATTGACAAAGAGTGTACTGCGCTTCTATGATAGTGGAAGAGGCCCGTGAGACAGGGCACTCCACCCTTGGAAATTCTTAACGCTTTGATGGCTTGGCCTGCGTTTTCTCGGTTGATTTTGTCTGTTTCAGCCGAAGTCCTTATACATTATTTCCCATTGAAGAAAAGAACTTGCCCCTGGTTTTTTTGTGACGTTGTGACGGAATCGATCTAGTAAACAAAAGTTCCACATTACAGGTTCGTTTGTACAAGAAGGGCAAGAGTGTTGAATTCAGTAGGTACTTCATACGTCGGGACCCATGAAGCCTCACGCTGTTCAATACTAAAAAGAAAATGTGGAAATACTACCTCGAATACCTCCTCCACCCAGCGACCAAACGTAATTTTCTCCAATTTTTTTGATTATCTGATTCCGTGTGGTTTTCGTTTCACCCAAACCTCAATAGAACTCTCTTATAACGACAATTTCCTGCAACCCCATCGATCTCTGGTTCCAGAGCGTTCAAATGAGCACAACAAATCGAACAGCCTCATCAAGCACCACACTCAGTGTAACCACGAGCAATTTGTCGGAGAACTCACCAAGACGAATATATTGGAACACTGAGGCTTATTTATAGATCAGTCTTTAGCTACTTGAAACGTCCTTGATTTTATGGCTTTGATCCATTTATTTACGAACTGGGAAGATTGGCATTTCATTAATAATAAACAATGAATATAAATATTAGCAGTAATATCGGTATTACTATTCTAATTGAAGTTGTTTTATTATGGTAATTGCTGTTGGTGTGCCACTGTTCGCGTTCCGAAAGCTGTCACAAGATTGCTGAGCTATGGGCAAAAGTCAGATTCCAGGCGGTAGTCCAACCCTATTATTGTTTCGTACCTTGAAAACTTGTTTTATGGTGCTGTGTTAATAGAGCACCTGTCACCAGGGCAGAAAAAAAATTGAACGTTGGAGATTTCAAGCGGGTTGGAAGGGGAAGACGGTCATGTTCGGTCGCCGGGGGGGAGCGGATCGTATCTGCTTATGAGAACAGAGCTTTCGGTTGCTGACCTCGATTTATCCTGCTTCAAGGGCGCTGAACACCCTTGTCTCCCCCTCTCCGCCCCAACCCCTCCCCCATGACAGTTATTTGGGGAAAGATTGAAGGAGCTTCTAGGAAAAAAGTGCCAAAAAGTGGTGGGAATGGTAGGAAGCTGGGAAAGTTCAGGAGGTTAGTCGGTAGGAAGGAGGAAATTCCGAGAGGGAGGTCGCTTTTGCAAAAGTTCACCTGAAAGAACGTGCCCTATCTGTTATTGGAGGGTGGTTGCATAGCACTAATCACAGGCATTTAATGTACTTTTCAAGCCCCTCCCTCTAGGGGAAACAACTAGTAATCCGACCGCATGCTAACTAAAAACGTGCAATTTCTTCGTAACATCAAGAAGGCAATGAGTGCGTTCCAGGTCACCTTTCATAGTCCCGATGGAAAACCTTTTCGAATTGGGACACTCCCACCGCCCCGTTTGTGAGTCGGGGAAGAAGAGTGAGTGAGTGGACACACTATCATTTATTGAATCTAGTAAAATTACGAAGGGAGAACAGCGGGGAGGGGAGCTAGACATGAACTTGGGTACCTTCTCAACGTGAGGGAAGACGAACCGTTCGCGGCAGTTTTCAGTGATTGCTGATTCTTGCTGCTGATGATAATTTGATCTCTAATAGCTAAGTAGGCGCTGTTCCACATGCCCCTTTTGCTCGACGGGGTGCGTTTGGGGCCTGGAAGAATTTCTTCAACTGTTGCGTGCTCTGATAAGAGGAGCATAACATCAGTTTTACATAGCTTGCCTCCCAACAACTGAAATTTAACCCATCTTTCCCCTCCCCCAGCACTCCCTTTTCTGATATCTTTGGCGTGCCCTGGACGAGATACAGAACCTTGCCTAGCTTTTTAATCCATTAGTACTTGAAATACATAAAATAATGGTCCTCGAAAGGGAGAGCTACCCATAACATTCTTCTTCATTAAAAGGCCTGGACGGCACATTAATTTCATATGGGTCGTTTTCTGCCATTGAATGGACGTGCTTCTGTTGTCCATCAATAAACCTCAATTATGCATAACAATGCACCCCATTTTCAATAAGCAGTATCTGTCCTCAAAGGACATCTGCTAGTACTACAGTACCACATACGCTGAACTATGAAGACTTACAGGAAGCGTTTGTAAAAAGGATAACCACCTGTAGTCTCTTTTGGGATGAGTTTTGTGAACATTTTTCTCGTCCTTAATAATGGATATTCAACTGAAGTTGAGAAAGAAAAGAGAATTCAGGTCAACCAAAACCGTTTTCTAAGTTCAGCTTCCCCCGCCCTTCCCCTTTCCCCCGATGCTGTCCTGCACACTCGTCTGGGGTAAGTATTTCCTCAAAAAATTCACACTAAATACTTAGAAAGCAGTAGAAAATGCTATTTTATAGGCGAGCTGGAAGAGGCACCAAACCTTTTTCCATCGCTGACATTCTTTTTCGCTTATGGCGAAGTAATATAAAGCCAAGTGGCGTAGGTAAAAGCTAGGATCGACTCCAGCCAGGACCAAAAAAGCCTTCAATCCAACCGGGGCAGCTAATTGGTGCCAGATTTATCTCTGAGCATGGAAACACTGTCCTGCCAACTGCCTCCCCCCCCTCTTTCCCAAGTATTTCATTTTCTATTCAAAAGCCTGTAGAAAGCGATCTGTGGCACAGCGCCATTTCCTCAAAAATGTACGGAAGCGTGGCTGGAGGCCGCGCTGCCGCACGGCCAGCCGCGCGCCTAACCGTGGCCGAATGCGCTGTTTGTCTGCGCCCTGCGTATGCCGGCCGTTCTCTGCGTCTCACTGCGTAGTCGCTGCGGAATGCTGGGATATGAGCAAGCGCTGCAGCTTGAGAATAGAGGGGTGGAATTCAGAAGCGACACAGATTTCACTACCTTTCAGCATCATTTGTGCGCGCTCTCAAGTGACGAAATTTCAGACTAGTTCGACTGCAAACCCGCTCCACCCCTACCGTGCAAGGACCGTACTCGGAGGTGATTGTACAGTCTGTTGTCAAGCTTTCAGGTTTGATTGCTGCTCGCTTCTAGCTGCACAGAATCTTGACCTGAGGCATTCCCAGCATCTAGTAAGCCAGATTTATATTTATCGGACTTTTGTAACCGTGATAAGCCAAATATTCGTTGCGGGAATAAGTTTTCCGACATCTGCTGCTCATCACGATCACGACACTACGGGATTTGCGCCCATCAAAGAGGCCGCAGTTCAAGTCTGAAGAGGCCACCTGTTTAAGTGCCACAGCTATTCCAGATGAACGGGGAGCAAATTAAAGATTGGAGGGAGCATTTCATTCCAGGAGATCCCCGTTTTTCAACAACGCTACTCTTTTCTCGCTATCCTATCCCAAGTGCCTTCCACACCTCTATTACCGTAATGTCTCAAGTAAATCTACTTTTGCTAGTCATGGGCCCGCTAACACCAGTTTCAATTTGCATAAACAGGCTTGTTTCCTCACATGACGCCCATAAATAAACTATTTTGGAACAGCGCGTTGTGAACGAGCAGAAGATTCCACTCGTCTTTCCTCTGGTTCCCACCCCCCAAGTCAGCGTTCCAACGAGTGATTTCACTCTGCTGAATAGGACTGGGTTAATAAGCCAATCAACATCCAAACAATTCGCGTTTGTTGAGTCCCTATCGCCCCCCGTCTCCCTTCCAACCTTCCCTCCTTCTCGCCGCTCCGCTGTTGATGCCCTATTTATCTCGTATGAAGGAATCGCGCAAAGGTCAGCAACGGAGCAGAACCAACTGCAGGGAAATGCAAGTCACTGCAGGTTCCGCACCATAAAACTCCAAATTGTGGCATTCCTTCAATTGGTCGAGGGATAAACTGATGAGGATCTGGCTTACTTCGCCGCCATCAACTCTGTAAAGGGCACTACATGCAGCCTCTTTTGGGGTACCTCTATGCGGAAGAAGGGGAAGATTTAGCCTTTCCGAGTCACATAGGGATCACTACAAAGAGGAGCACCAGGTATGCATTCCAAGTGAAGAACAGGCACAAACAGATGAGAAGAGGATTTAGAAAGCAATTCACAAGAAGACGCCCTTGATGAGCTCGGAAAATCCAAAGGATAGAGAAGTTTACAAGAAATCTTAATGCTTTGTACGCGCGAATGATACCCTGAAGTTTCGTCTACATCATTTCGTCCTGAAAGGCGCATTCCACACCCGCAGAAGCGGATCAGTCCTACATTAGGCTGTCGACAAGTATGGTTGATGAAGTAGTCAGTCAGTCGGGGCGGTGGCCACTTCTCAACCAAAGAGATCGATTATTGATCGATTTAGGGAAAAAGCCAGAGCTGAAAATTCATTTGGGCTCATCTCATCATCTGAAACTGCTCCTACTGATTGGGACGCTATCAATTGCAGCAGACTGTGCGTCTACAACAGGCCGGTAAGCGACTGCCATCATACAGCACTTGTGGTGGTCGTCTGAGCCCCAGATGTAAAAAAAATCCAGTCAAAACAGAGCACACTCTCGCCTGGGACCTTTCAACTGGTAGGAGGATTGCATTGATCTCAAGAAGTTTTCCTATCGCAGGTGCCTTCGGTCTGAAAGTCTCCAGACCCCGTCTAACGACTCCACCTGAAAGCCTTTTCCGGGCACAAAAGGGTCAAAGGAAATATCAGTGCCGAGGTCGGGGACAGGGAGGTTGGGATCTGAAGGTAATCCTTGAGTAAACGTGATAACTCTGCTTTGGAACCAATTCTCCATTGCTACTTCTCACATGGTCGACGTCCTACATACGTATACACTCTACATCCTGGAAATAGGGAGGGCGTTTATTTCATCTGAACATACGATGAGACAGGTGCGTTTTTCTGGCTATTGCTGGACAAAGGTATGACTACCATTGCTCCAGTGTGGCAATATTACACCCGAACAGTAGCCGCCATCATGTACAAAAGAGGTAGGCAGCCACGCCCATTCCATCTCCGGGATACATAGTGTATGTACCCGTACTCCTGAACGACCAACTCTCCACACCTCCCCCCCCCCTGCCTATCTCCCGGCTCCGCATATCTTTATTTAATTACATGCAAAGGTTTATAACAATAATCTTCTAGAACTTTTAACATCAAAATATACGAAATATATAGAAACTAAGAAACAATCGAACACTTGATAGCAAGAGCTGCATATAGGCTCGGGAAGTCAGAAAGAAAATTATAGGTAGTTTAACAAGTTGTACTGCCTTTCACAGCGGTCGTGAGGTCCCCAAAGGTCCTGCTCCTTGCTCCGCACAGCTCAACGGGCGCAACTACTTTATATACCGACTTAACGCTTGAAGAAAAATTTAATAGGGACCAAGGCCAGAGGAAAAAGGGGATCTCAAGCGAGCCAGTCCACAGTCTTGCATGAGGTCTCCTTACTTCTCCTCCAGGGCCCACGATCATTTTATCTCCTTTGCCAGAATAATATTTAAATTCTTGGTCCTTGCTACAAACTGAACAATAAGAGGTGCTATAATCCTAATGTTCCACTGGAGTTTCGCAGGGAACTCACAAGTGCGCTCTCAATGTTTCCGTAAGCAAATCACGGTGAAAATGATTCGCCAAGCGATCCCTGGGCGCAGTTCGGCACCCCAAGGGGACTCGGTGAAGCCAGTTTGGGTTATCTTAGGAAGGCCTGTAAATTATTCTAACCAACGTGGTGCACTCACTCACCCAGCTTCGCGGACGTTTGCAGGTCTCACCAAAATGTAGGTTTTTAATTAACATGAACTAGCGGGAGTGCAAAGTGCCCTCTCAAGCCGAACATCGCCCCATCTTTGGTATGATTCGCTGAGTGTAGTGGTTATGCTGATGTTGTCTGACTTCTACATGCTTCTTCTTCTACTTGGCTAAACAGCTAATTCATTCAGTGGCTACACCCTCGTACTCATGAGGCAGAGAGGGAGAGAGCAGGAGAGCTAGGTCGTCGATTTGGGACGGATTTGATGGGTCGACCATTTCGAGGGGCAGATTTGTTTGGATTTAAGTAACGAGCTGCTCCACATCGCGATGTAGTGTCCTAGCGGAAATCTAATTTCTTCGCAGTTGCAACTAGATTTCGGCCGCGTCGAGAGCGTCCCCGTCCCATTTCGAGCCGTCATCGGCCAATCTGTGAGCATTTAGTTTACTATGGGCCTCATTGAAGGCTCATTGTTGTGCCACCGGCCGATGGTGGTGGCTGAATTGCAAAATACTCGTAAATCTCAACCAAGAAAATGGCCCTATTCAACTCAGTAGATTAAAGCAAGGCACCATCCTTCTTCAGTTTTCATTCCTTTTGAAAGCAGTGCCGGAAGTGGTCCGATGATGAAGTGTTTCTCGAAAAAAGGACTCAGAATTCTTTAGAACGTCTCTTGAGGACCTCAACGCGTCTAATAATCCCGAAATATAAAAATAAATTTCGCAATCCATTTTGAGAGCATTTGGACAAGCCAGAGTGGTATTGATGGAGTTCTATCAATGTTATAAAAAGACAATAAACTGCACTCACCGCATGGCGGCGAACGTTATGCGACCAAATGAGTTGCTTTATGAAATCGTCAGGAGGCATGAAACAACGCGTACGGGGGCAGGCACTAGGCGTTGGAGCGCTAAAGAGAACCGTGAAATTTTCGCTTGAAATGAATTGAGTGTGGCACGTGAAAACAGCTGATTGCATAAAACGACGATAATCGATTGAGGCACAAATGATGGGAAAAATGAGAGAAAATATGATGTGAAACGTGACAGTCAGTAGGTTTTCCTATGGAAAAACATGAAGTGGCATGATATATAGGTTTCTAAACAGCTGTGACGAAATAAAAAGGAGGAAAAATGAGGCATTGAGGAGGCACACCTCATTTTGAAGAGCCTTTGTGCATGGATTCCTAGAGTGTTTACTAAAGAGCTTGAAGATGAGATAATCAGATAAGGGGCCTTTCTCATGGCAATAAGAAGGCGTCAAGATTCTGCTCAAAGAAGTTTGGGTCACAATTGTCTTGCGAATCGGCTTTGTGAATGAAAAATAGGCCAGATAATAAGTGACCAGAAGCATAAGGAGGGATGTGGAACGCGTGTGAAAAACATCTATAATCCAGTCAACTGATTTAGGCGCTCAATACTAATTCATCTTCAAGAAAAGTACCTGAGCAGGAGGCTGGCATTGACCAAAATTCTTTGGAATGCTTATGAAAGTAGTAGGAATACCTGCAATCAGTAGGAGATGAGTCCGACCAACACTTACTAATGGGGCTACTAAAGCCTTCTGGAAAAGAAGCTTGATCCAGGGAATAGGAGGGCGTTCTGAGAATGTCAGCTCTTTGAGAGGGCTAACACGCGAGAATGAATTCGCTTCACATGTTTCAAGCAGAACAGGAGGAGGCACTTCCGTTTACGCGGCAGTTGCATGAGCGAACCCTCAGTGAAAATCCCAGGCGCCACCGCCACACAGGGCGACGGAAGCCTGCAGGTCCCACCCCTTTGGCTATGTTGTGTCGCACGACAATGTGCGTACATCGCCGCGACACCATCCAGTATGCCAAACGTCCATTTTTTATTCGACATCATGTCATCAATGAATGTCATTGACACCATAGAACATGTTACTGAGTAGTATAGGTGCTCGCTAGCAAAATTGCTGCGCATAAACACACAGCAACGAGCACTGAATATATCTATGCAGCAAAAAAAAGCAAGACTAATCGAAGGATAAACAGAAACATTTACTCTCGCACATTACTTCTGCTTCTGCTCATGAAGAAATATCACTAGCTTCACATAACTTGTGGACGGAAGGAGGTGTGGTCAGGGTACAGCATCGTTGTGTGAAACACATAGGGGGTCGTACTTTTCCGCTGGGGAGGGGTCGTATTTGGTCGTTGGGAGAGGGGGTCGTATGTGCGTTTAAGAGAAATTTGCTGCGTTGGGAAGAAAAATTTCTCCCGGCTATTGACTTTTCGCGGTTTTTCCTGCTTCGTATGTGTCATAGACCCCCTCCACCTCGACAGCAAAATTTGTGAGAAATGTAAGGAAATTCTTGGTAAGTTCCCGAAAACCGTTGTAAGTTGAGAGTAATAATAGAAATTCCATCGTTTCGTACCCTCACCCCTCCCCCTTGCCGCTCGACTGGAAATTTATGGGTGAAAAACTGGACTGGAAAATGTGAGAAATTGGTGGCAGGGGTTGAGGAGGGGGGGGGGGGGTCGTACCGACATTACCATTTCACACATCACGATGCTATACACTTGGTGTGGTTTAGCGTCATCAAAGAATAGAATCTGCGAAAATGTTCTCCTTTCAGGATAAAGGACGAAGTTCTCGCCGTTGATAAATCCCTTCCCGGAATGGGAAACGCCACGCATTCTACTTCCCTTCAAAATCATCGCGACTCATTGAATGCGATGTGGGCTATAGAATGACTCACGAAGGTCAACCCATGTACGAATGAGCGTTTTTATCTTCTCAGACAAGTCTGTACAAGTTTAAGATCCGCGGAATAGAGAAAAGGCTTTGTTGGTCCCGGGAATTAGGGTGGGTGTGGGAGGAGGAGAGGGGATTTTACAGCGAGTATAAAATGGGGAAACCGGGGAAATTCAGCACCACGAAGATCTCTTCGCAGCTTGCAAAGTTTTTCTCGCGAGCAAATACAACCATCCTACAAGAGTATCTATGGACTTGCAGTGTTGGCGGCCCACTGCCCTTCTGCGCTGACTACCTCTCCACTCATTGCTTGCAGCTATAGGTCTTGTATTACCATGAGTGTTTTTTCACCTTATCGGAGTTTTTTTTTCTCATACACTGTTATTTATCCTCGACCATTGTAACTAGTTTGCCGATAATAAATCATAAAATCATAAACCCCCTCCCCACGGATCAGGTACAGCTCTCCTATGGGATTCTCCCGAAGCAATTCATGCAGGACGGTTGTCAATCGATCGAAATTGACACTCAAATGTGGTGATTATGCACTAGCAAAAGAAGATGGGAGACTCTTGCCCTCTCAGCTCGATGGCACGAAAAGCCATTGAGCAGGTAGGGTAAGAGCGGCCTAAGCGGCATACCGGATAGCGCACTCGCCCTGTATGTGGGAGATGCGGCAAAAGTCAGGCCCCAGGCGGGTCCGAGTCCCGTCTGGGGCCTGACTTTTGCCTATAACTGACATTCTTGCGAGAAACTGAGGGACCTTGTACCCACAAAACGAACATATGGGGGTGCTTTTGGACTCAAAGTCCGAAATTAGCAGCACTGGCATAAAGACATAATAGAGATCCGGGCAAAGGGCTCTTCATCGTGATGAAGGAGCTTTTTTTCGAATCATGCCCCACAGTAGTCGAGAGAAGTGAGGCGACAGACGCCTGCTAACTATCAGACAGTAAAATTGAGGAACTACCAACCAGGATCAAGAGAGGGGATTGTTAGCTAAAAGCATAGCAAGGTGCAGTTAGAATCTCATCCCCTAGCTACAGGGTACAGCATAGGGATAGGCGAAATGTCGGTGTGAGTT
>MU966889.1:7520-42065 GCA_036418165.1 Cooperia oncophora | reverse complement strand
AAATAGCCGGTGCTACATGTGTCCCATCATTTTTATATGGATGCTATAGTGAGTCTCTTTCGCCAGAAACTGTCCCGATCATGTCATCGGAATGGCTAGGATTGATTGGGCGCTCGATGGGTAGTGTTCATCCTTAACCTCGGATAGAAATCAGTTCTCACGAACACTTAATTCAATGTGTGAGTTTTTCAGGCGCAATATATAACCACCAAGGTGGAATCATCCGGAAAGCCGATTTCTTATTTCGAAGACCCAGTAACCCCTCGGATTGCTGCTTATGTAACACCATACGGTATACCTTATGAGGTCGTCAAATTGGTGAACAACTTCATGATTGCCATGAATGTAAGCTTTTTGGTGTTTCGCAACATTACCGATTCTACCTTTCCTCTTGACTTTTTCACTGTTTTCACCACTCGGCCGGTCATGCCTCGAACTGCTCCTCAGCCTCAAAAATTACCCTTTATCTGGGCAGCAAGGCAGCGTTCAGACTCAGCGTGCTATACAGCGCAGCAACGCGCATTGTTGTGGAACGCTGCCTAAGGGGAACCCATGTGCGAGGCGCACCTCCGCCTGAAACAGCGCAAATATTTTTTGTGGCTTCCTTTTTCAAGCGATCCGATTATCAGTGGGAGCAAAGGTAATAGAGATGATTACGATGATAGCTAGATCGTATTCATACCTTGTGACAGTGAATAACTGGCAATCTGAACTAATGCAGAAATGACGAAAAGGACTAGATGTGGCGTAGTTCGCTGCGGACGGTTGGGCGTGTCAGGCGGGATGAGTTTGGCGCGGTGCCAAACCCGTTCTCCACCAGTTGTTAAAGCGAGCAAGTGATATGACTGTATCATATCGTTCGTATTACTCGTTTCTAACACTTTTTGTCGCATGCGCGCTCATACTGCCTGACACGCCCAACCGTCCGCAGCGAACTAGAGTATACCCATCAGGCTGACCAACTGCAGAAATGCAGAGCTGAGGAATTGCGGAAACGGATCGATACGTATCTTATCCTTTTCGTCAGTTCTTCATTGCGTCAATTCTGCAATTCTTCAGATCAAAACATATATATGTAGTCCTTTTCACCGATTTTGCGATTCTCAATTTCTTTTCAATTTGTCAATCCTTCAGTGTCAGGAGAAGGAGTATGTCACAAACCATTACCATAATCACTTTGGCGTATGGAACTGATTTTTTTAGGTTGACGGTACAGCTACAGAGAAAGATATTTGCCAGTTTGTGAACGGCTGCATTAAACGATACTTTGCTACTCCGTTGTGGCCACTCGGAAAAGCCGATGACAGTCAAAGCAAATGTCCAGAGGAGGCTCAGGTGCAGTCGCTAGGAAAGGTCGAGGATAGCCAGTACCGACATTACAAAGAGGGAACATTCTCGGGCCGACCTCACGTGCTAGATTACGTTGGTCCGCCTCCAGTGGCAATTGTAATGGTCAGTTAAAGGCAGGGCACATCGTTGTTGGAAATCCCCAATAGGGGGGGGGTCGTATTTGGGCTGAGAAAAATTTATTTTGATAGTTGATTTTTCTCGCTTCATGGACGTTGTAAAGGGAGGGGGTCGTATTTGATCATTTTTGGGGGGGGTCGTATTTACGTTTTGGCGTTGTGGGAGTGGCGGTTGACTTTTGGTGATTTTCCTGTTTCATGCGTACTATATGCCCCCCCCCCCCCGCTCGACAGCAAAATTTTTGGTAAAAAGTAGGGGGGTTTTCGGGAAATTTTGGAAAAAAGGGCAGGAAGTTGAGGAGAAAATCTGGTTTGTAGGGAGGGGCGTCTATATAGTCGACTAAAATCCCCAACCAATGATGTGCCCTGGTTAAAGGGTAAGTAAGAGTGCGTTCATACATTACGTCAGCGTTTTGAGATGCCAGGGCTTGCCAGCCTGCCCAGAAAACAATGACATCGCACAAAAAGCTGACGCATAGCATTAACGTTCTCTGGTATTTCTGTGTGGAATGGGAACAAATGTACTTCATAAAGAGTTTTCTAAGAATCTCATTGCTTCAGGGTAGACCAGTATATGCAGTACGCGTGCCGGGAGCCCCAACGAATAGTGCTCTCGAGGAAGAACAATGTCAGAACACGAAGAATTCCACTAATGGAAAGACCTCGTGCGTGCGCTCTTCGGATGCAGCTTATCTCAGCTCGCTCAACAAGCTCAATAGCCATCTCACTCCATATATGAACGGCAATAGGAGTGGAAGCGAGCCTGCCAACAAGATCGCGAACTCTATTCACGAATTCAGCGCGAGTTTGGACTCCATCGGAAAGACCGAGCCAACTGTGGCCAGCAAGTATTATCTTGTCCAAGGAGAAATGCTGATGAGGTTGTTCCGATTCTGCCCGGAATGTGGAAATAAGTTGAAGCGAAGTCGGCTGAGTGCAGTGGGTACAGCAGCCATTGTGCGGTATGTCTGCCCTTCTTGCTCACAGCGTGCTCCACAAATCAAGCATTGGGTTGGCCAACGTCATTTCGTGCAACACAATCGAGAGAAGTCTTTCAAAGGAAACGTTGCCGCATCGGTAGCGGCGATCACTACGGGTCTACGATACGTTGTAAGTTGAGGAAATAGACACTTTTCAGCTGCATGATTGGAAAAGCTTGTTTAGGAGCTCCAGCGATGGGCAGAACTAGCGAGCATGAGTTTCTTCCGACAAACTTTCTTCTGGAAGGCGTTTGATTGGACCAAAAGAACCATGGCTGGTGTTTATCGTCTACAACAAGAGCAATGGTTGAAAACTGTTCGACTCTTCTATGAGGTACTCACGAAGTATTTCTTTATTTTTTGCTTGGCCTGCTCATACCTTTAAGAAAAGAGCAATTTGAGTATGTATAACTGAGACTTTTCATTTTAGAAAAGTGTCTGAACAACAAAAAGTACTTGTTCAACTGCAATAACTACCCTTTAGTTGTTTGAAGAGTGCTGTTGAAGTGCTTTATTGTCTGTCCATTCAGAAAGGAGAAGGACTTCAACTCAGTGTGGATACATCATTCAAGAAATGCCGCGATTGTGGACGAGTCAATGAAACAATTTTCAGTGATGTGCGGACAAAATTGGTTTTACATTCTGAATCGGCCCTTTATCCGAATACCGGTGCCTGTTTTCTTTTTTTAGCCATTAGTTCATATGTTTAGGTTCTCTTGTCTGCAAGAATTTTTTTAAGTATTCTCATGTATGCTCCTCAATAGACTCTTCTTGTTGTTCGTACAACTTCTGTTCAAGTGATCTTTCTGTTAGAGAAGTCTGGTAATGAAAAATAGTTTCAGATAAACCTGATGGTCAGACGAAGATGGGGCACTTCCTTCAGCGACTTATCTAACAATAAGTTGTTTATTTCCTCTTTGACGACACAGTGCTCTACCAAATATGACACTCTATTCGACCAAATGGAGATGAGAAACGATCGTTTTCGTCACTACTACTACCGAAATGAACTGGTTAGATGGCTGGACGGGCAGCTTCGGAAGGTGAAATATTGTTTGTCATGAGAGGATTTTTCGCAAGAAAAAGGCAGCAGTTCTATCGATAAGTTTGCGGAGTGTATGAGCTCGGTATGGAAATTCTATTTCCATGAATGTTGACAGTTTAGCATCGATTTTACGCTTCCTCTCACATCGAAAGGAGTGAGGCAGCGTTCAGAATTGTCGCGCTTCAATTGTCGCGCTGCAATTGTCGCGCTGCAATTGTCGCGCTGCAATTGTCGCGCTTCAATTGTCGCGCTGCAATTGTACCAGACCCCAGCTTCCCTTTATGTTCTTTCTTCCGGTATTCACCCTTTTTTCACATTTCTACTTGGTTCTTAGCTCCTCTTTTTCACTCTAACATTAAATTTAGTGTAGTTTTCAATACAGGACACTGTGATAATGATATACCGTTTCAAATCTTCGTTAAAAATGTCAAAAACTCAAAACGTCAAAAACTACATCAAAATTCAATGTCAAAGTGAAAAAGAGGAGCTAGGAATCAGGTGAATGAGGAACACTGAAGAAGGGGTCGAATACCTGAAGAAACAACATAAAGGGAAGCTGGGGACTGGTACAATTGCAGCGCGACAAGCCTGAACGCTGCCTGACTGCTTGTGAAGGGTGCGTGTTCATGAAAAGTGACAGGGAAAAATGTTCTGCTCGCCGAAGCTTGCCGCATGTTCAAATCTCACTTGGTTTCCTTTGCAGTTTGAAGGTATTATACATTCCGCGATCAGCTGAGCTGGAAGGTACGATCCCTTTCGTGTATATGTGGACGACTCTGTAGTGAGAGAGTATAGATCATCATTGTGAAGTTTGCTGGGAAGCACCGCCCACCTGGAACACTTCCTGCCCACTATTAATATGTCTCCCCACTTGGTCTGTCAGTCCCTTACCGACTTAGTCCATTATACTTACAGTATTCTGCCGATAAAGCTGCGTTGAAGACGGTGGCGGAAGTTAGGGATCTCGGATTCCACTATGACAGTAAACTAAGTTTCAGAAAGCACTTTAAAATATTGGTGGTTAAAGGTATGCGCAGAACGTTCAACTTATTCAAAGCCCTACGGACAAAGGATCCAGGCATTTTGTTACGTTCCTATAAGCTTTACGTTCGCCCTATCCTGGAATGTGGTACAACGGTATTTAACCCCTACACCAAAAAAGATATTCAAGCGCTGGAATCTGTTCAGAACAACTTTACTCGTAAACTAATGCCTTACAAGGAAGGATACCAACTCGTCCTGGCCATTCAGAATGAGATGTATACTCCTAGAAGCGTCTTCGGACGCTGATATCAGATCTGACTTCCAAATCTGCTAAACGATTCTGGGTGGAGAGTTACGGACCTTTTTTGCTACCGTGCTTAACCATTGCGGTGCGACCCCCTGCCCATGCTTTGCGCTCGTAAACCCTCGTGACCCAGCTGCCGCCGTGGCTCGATGGCGCAGCAGGTAAGTGGATGGCTTCATAGTAGTGAGACGGAGGTTCAATCCTTGATGCATTTCGTAGTTTTGCTTTTTCTTGAAACGCATGCTAAACACTTGGGAAGTAGTTTTGCATACCTGTCCGACCACCAAGACCCCTCCCTGCTTCTTATTAGGGCCTATGTGCGACTTTTCAGGGGTTTTATTTTAACTTCAGTGAAAGCATTCATTGCGTGACAGCTTCATTCGAGGCATATATTTTCCTATTTAACGGGAAACATCAAAGGCTTGGTCCGCGATCAGGAATAAAGTTGGAAATATGGTGTCGCGAGGGTAGTGGTCCGCAAGGAACAACCCCGTGTTTCCGGCGGAAAAAATTGTTAGGGGGGGGGGTGCTATAGCGAACTATAGGCTCGCAGAAGAGGACACTCTCCTTTATCAGTGGCTCGGTCTCCAGACTCCGCCTTCAAAGCCCATCATCCAATGAAAACGAAGCTGCAGGACGAAAAAGCATGAAAATCGTAAGCTCACTTGTAAGGTCGTAGAGTTCTTATAGTGAATAAGCTGTGTGGAGGGGCGTAGTGTAGGAGATGGAGCTCACTGGGCACGTACAAAGTGGCTTGAAATGGGGTTCTATCTAATTGTAAGGCGGGTGACGAGTTTTTCTGCCTTTTTTTCATTACCGAGTTACACAGCACATTCTCGTGCGAACACGCCTAATGCACTATCTGTGATTGCGATTTATCGCAGGTTGTGCCTTTAAGCGAGCACAGTGTGATATCCCAATACAAAATGGTTAGAGCAAAAAAGTTCTTCACAGTGTGAGCTGCGAATAAAAAGAATTTCGCTGCAACCATTATTCTCACAGATTCCCTCCAGATGATATGTAATGCAATATTGGAGAGAACTCTCGAACTCGTCTGGATTAGTGTCAAGGTCACCTGCTGAATACCAGGATTAAGAAAGAAATTGTTCAAATCTAGATGCTCTGAAGGGATTCATCGTTATCTTCAGATGCCCAGAAAGGATCCGTATGTTCGTCCTCCACGAAGCTATCTCCCTCGCAGTCGATTATACGGTTGTAGTACAGTGCGTCGCGCGCACATAGGATAGTAAATCTGCATGTCTTTTTTTCTATTTGCGGACTAGTCAAACAAATAATCGCAGAGACCCGAATTCTTTCACTAGGTGTGATAGCACCAGAGTCCGGCAGAACATTTCCAACTATGGTGGACAGGTCGCAAAGATGTTGGCTGATATTGTGGGCGTGAGTGAAGAGAGCTACCAGAGATGACGAATTCTTTCGTTGGCCACACACGTTGTCATCCTATAGGATGATGAACAGTTCACGAGCTCCAAGCAGATATGCATGTGTATTTGGTCCCTTGCTTGAGCTAGTTAGGCAAAAGTGTAAGTTTCCACGAAAGTCGTTCGCGGGGCTCAATAAGTAGCAGGGAGGGGTCGTGGTGGTCGGACAGGTATGCAAAACTACTTCCCAAGTGTTTAGCATGCGTTTCAAGACAACAAACTGCGCCGATGCCATGCAGGATTCGAACTCCGTCTCCACAAAACTATGAAGCCATCACACGGCCTGTTTACACGCACACAGGGACCAAGCTGCTGCGCCATCGAGCCACGGCGGCAGCTGGGTCACGAGGGGTTTACGAGCAAAGCATGGGCAGGGGGTCGCACCGCAATGGTTAAGCACGGTAGCAAAAAAGGTCCGTAACTCTCCACCCAGAATCGTTTAGCAGATTTGGAAGTCAGATCTGATATCAGCGTCCGAAGACGCTTCTAGGAGTATACATCTCATTCTGAATGGCCAGGACGAGTTGGTATCCTTCCCTTGTTTAGATGTACGGGCTTAAACTACTTAGATATACCTAGAGGTTTTGTTAGGAATACGACGTACGGGCTTAAATCTCTCGAGTGGAGAGAGGAAGAGATATGATTTACTGATGGCTTACAAAATATTAAATGGCTTAGTGAAATTGGACGTTGAACAGTTTTTCCAAGTACTGTCTACTAATACAAGAGGGAGTTAGTATCAGACTTAGTGCCACGTTTGCTAGGACTCAGTACAGGTCAAGGTTTTTTAGTAATAGAACTTGTACCAACTTCAATTCGCTCTTACGTTCGAATGTGTTCCCTTTGAAGTATGCTACTTTCAAGAGGCGGGTCGGTGATTTCATTTGAAGAGTTGTAGTTACTGTCTGCATATGTGAGCGTAGAAGCACATAATCGGTTTTTATCTGAGCTGGTTTTTTCTATGTTTTTTGTGTTGTTTTTTTAACATTTAGATTGTCCTGTTTTATGTTCTATGTGCTATTGCACGTCCAATAAATTCTTCGCTGCTCTGGGACCGAATTAAGAATTTTTGTCTGCGACACTGCTCTTCCAAAGCATGCTCCTTAATGGGCGGGTTCGAGCTCTGTTCGATGTACGCACATCTTTATCATTATAATGACGTCCTTTGCTGCAGCTTTTGTGTGTATGTAGTTCCTCAATCGATAGCGTACTATTCTGTAGGTGGCCAAGGAGCAAGGTTGTGGTCCTATTAGTGCATGGATAAAGTATGTCAAAAAGCACCTGAGAAATGCGATTGAAGTAGGAAGCAAAACTGGTCTGGATATTCCTTCGTTCTTCAACACGTGCTTGATGCACATCAGAGGGGTTCACACGTGGACCATGGTAGGTCCCATCAATTTTTTTCCGACCATCATTAGGCATTTCACAATCTTCTGTTTTAGGAAGGAGTCACTGGAGTTCACACGAGTTGTGCTCATGTTTCTTCGAAACGTGTACTACAAGAACCGCAGATTCTCAGAGGTCATGCCTACCAGCGTTTCTGTGATGTCATTCTCGATAAGTCCTTCCAAAAAAGTTTGAAAAGTGCCACCACGTCCAGAGGGGCTTCTATCCGCGATGTCAAAAACATCTACAATAAGATCTATTGTCGAAAAAGGATCTCTTAGTAAGTACCATTATATCTGACAGGCTGGATGGAAAGTCCTGCAACACTTCGGACTGAGTTTTAAGCTGAATATTTTTGCTGGTGAAGATCTACATAATTATCATCTTTGATGACTAGGACAAATCCTTATCTTTCGGGCAGCATCTTGATCCCATTCTTCTAGAATTGCGGGAACTGCGATGCAAAGAAGTAGTCGATCTTTCCAGCTGATGTCGAGTGCCGAGTCAATTTTTTTTTCTTCACCGAAAGGATGAAACAGGGGGCTGAATAAATGGTAGTCAGAAGCTACGCGGTCTCATAAGCAGGGAGGGGTCATATACACTTAGTAGCCGAGACCTTTAATTTTCTAAATGTCTTCTTCGCCAAAGGTGATCTTGGTGCTATCACGGAATATGAACGAATTGGACCTCTTGAGTTATTTCGAGTCGTCGCCCTTCTTTTGAAGATGCTTGAAGTAGACAGTCGCGTCATTGCTGTAGCACAGCTCTAGAGTTGTGCGTAAGCCTTTTCTGCACCTAGGAAAATTTTTGCAAATTACGACCCCCCCGCACGGAAGTCCCTCTTTTGATGCGACCCCCTCCCCTACCAGTACTCCGTCTTGCTCAGCATCCTCTTTACTCTATTCCCAACCTTTCTTCTGCTTTTTTTTCTGAAAATTCCCCCACTTCTTTGCATTTTCCCCAGGAAACTGCCGCCGAGAGGGGCTACTTAGTACATGTAAAACGGGAAGACCTCGAGAAATCAGCACACAAAGAAACTTGTACGGAGAAGCTTTTCTCAAAGCCAGATACGATAGCGTGAGCTAGGAAAGCATAGCTATCGATCGAGCGTCGGCCAGCGTCTACGGACGTTCACCAGCGACCAGCAGGAGACTGTGGAAGATGCCGTAAGAGGTTACCAGATCTCTGCTACCTTCCTGTCGCGCCATATTCTCCGCTCTCGGACGGTGGTAGATGCTTGTGGATGCAGGCAGACACTAGATCTTTATCTATACATTCCTAGTCGCTGACGCTGGCTGCGCTCGGGATGCTGGTGGACGCTGGTAGACGCTGGTGGATGCTGGCAGACACTAGATCGTTATCTATTAAGTCGTGGCAAAAATAATGACCGTTTACCGGTTTTCGAAGGGGCCACCACTCACTCGCTCTCACACACAATCATGACTCCCCGCTTCAAGCTGTTTCCGCTTTTTAATCGCCCCACCACCTCACCACTCGGCCAAGCAAATGCAACACAGTTATCTGCCAGACGAGAAGGGCAATCTTAGATGTTCCCTTGCAGCATAAAATTTGGAGCGTTTGCGAAATCGATCGAAATACGTTGGATCTTCTTCGCTAACGTCGTTGGTTTCGGAAGCATTGTTCGCGGGGGGGGGGGGGGGGGGGGGGGGGGCCCGGCGGCCGCTAAGAAAATTTCGAGATGCTTGAAAAAGTGATAATCCGTAGGGGAAAGGTCTGGTGAGTATGGAGGATGGTCGAGAGTTTCATATCCCAACTCCATCAGTTTTTTTTGTTGTCATCAATGAAACATGCGGTCGGGCGTTGTCATGGAGTGGATCGCGCTGAATCCGATGCAATTTTTGGTGCATTTTTCGGTTTCCTCACAGTACTTCTCCGCTGTGATGGTTTCTCCTGGAGCCAGGAAGCTGTGGTGGATCACGGTGTAGACCACCAAACAGTCACCATGACCTTTTTGGTGCAACTCCGGCTTTGGAAAATGTTTAGGAGCTTCGTCGTGATTCAACCACTGTCGTCTATTGTCGTACTGAAACCATTTTTCGTCACACGTCACAATGCGTTGCAGAGAAGGATCGTTTTTGTTCCGCAAAAGATGAGACGAAAAGACTTAGAGACGATGAGATCGCTGGTGCTCAGTCAACTCATGCGGGATCCACTTGTCAAGTTTTTTTACCTTCCCAATTTTCTTCAAATGACGTGCTACAGTTCCGAAGTCAACTCCCAGCTCTTCAGCAATTTCCCTTGTGGATGCTCTTGGGTTGGCTTCTATCTGTGCCTTCAATTCGTCGTCTTTAACTTCCGATGGCCGACCGCGTCCCTCCTGATCTTCCAGGTTGAAGTCTCCATTTCGGAATTTATCGAGCCACCTGCGCGTGGTGCACTCATTTGCAGTACCTTCGCCCCATGCGTTGATGATATTCCTAGCTGCTTCCGCAGCATTACGGCCGAGTTTGTACTCGTGAAGCATGATGAGTAGGATTTCGCGTCTTGACGTTATCTTCGCGGGTGATCCAAACAGGGCACATCATTGGTTGGGGATTTTAGTCAAGTTTGTGCGACCCTCCCCCCTTTTTTGAGTTGGTACGACCCCCCCCTCCTGAGGCCCTCCGTCCCTCCTCGTCCAATAGTTCTTGCCACTTTTTCCAAAACCCGAGGAATTCCCCTCCTTTTTCCCAAAAATTTTGCTGTCGAGGGGGGGGGGTGGGGTATATAGTAAGCATGAAACAGGAAAAACACAGAAAGTCATTCATCAGTCCTACAACATCAAAACGTAAGTACGACCCCACCCCTCCTTTACAATGTCCGTAAACGACCGAAAAACGCGAGTAAAAACCGAGTATCAAAATAAATTTTTCTCAGCTCAAACACGACCCCCCTCTCGCGGCGATTAAACACGACCCCTGTTGGGGATTAACGATGTGCCCTGGACCCAAAATCGTAGAAGAAATGGTGGCAGAGAAACGGGAAAAAAATTTGTACGATAGCTTGAAAAATGTGCTTCCGAACGATATATTAAATTACTATATTTGCCTAAGTTTTCAATGAATTATGATCAGTGGAACATAGCAGGTGCGAAAACGGTCATTATTTTCGCCACGACCTAATATACATTCCTAGTCGCTGACGCTGCCGGCGCTCGTGATGCTGGTGGACGCTATTGGTCGCTGGTGGACGGAGCTGCAAAGTATGAACGCTGCCTAACCAGCTTCTGGGCACTGACACCAATGGGACACAGTGGCATAGCAAAACATTCTTCTTAGAGGAGCGCAGACGTTAGTTTCCTGGACTGCGACAATGGGCATGTTGAGCAGGCTACTTTCGTTTTCACTTTTCTTAGTTTCAGTTTATTTCCTAGCAATAGCATTGCGATCATTTGGAAGACAAATTGTGGGCATTGGCACTCATCATTTTCATTTTGACTCAACGACTCTTACTGTGAAATTTCGCTCTTAAAAATAACTGACCAGAAATCCCTGGTGCGCATTTCTAGGCATTAGGGCTTCGGACGGGCAAAACGATTACTATTAGGCCAGGCGGAAGCAAGAGCTTGTGGCATTATTCATAACCTAGTAAACAACCGTTACTCATGTCCGTGCGACTAGGTGAGTGAATTTATGAGGAAAGGGGTTCCACACAAACTTGGGACGGGGGTTTCCATGACAACGTTTGGTCTCACGACACAAGGATTACGCAGACCGCATCGCCTATGTTGAGAAGCTCATTTTGGTGTGCCATATGGTCTTGTATTTCCTCTCCAGCCGTCATTTGTTCTGGCGCGTGCACAATTTTTTTAGCTGGGGAACAATTTCCAACTTATCAGACGAGCCTGACCATAGGTGTCCGACTTTTCGAACCGTAGCGATGTTCTCTGATAGATGACCATCAACTGAGGCGAAGAAACATGGTGTTGATGGAGATCCCCCATTCATCCTCTAGACAGAGTTTCTCAATTGCTGTGGTTTTTATAAGGAAAATTGGCGTCAAGCGCTCATTTTCATTCCTCAATATGATACTGGATCAGGTTGAAGGTAACTGGACCCTTAAAGAACTTTTATGCTCAAAGTATCACATAAAACACAGTCTGCAGAACTTCGGGTGACACTCTCTAGCCATCGGGGTAAAAACATTCGAAATGTATTTTCGTTTTACTCTGGGACAACTTCAAAATGTTGCAGAACTTTTTGTCCAACCCAAGATTTTATGAAATTCCTTGAGTATTTTTAATTGCGATTTTTTTTTCAGTTCCAGCCCAATACATGCCCTCTATACAACAATGTCCATTCTGCACATGAATCAACGTAAATTGACCAAATTATCCGACAAACTAGCAGCTCAAGCGAAACGGCGGAAAAGGAGCCGAAGTAACCCTGGTGATAAATTCGAACCTTTCACTTCCCTCAAGTGGACCGACCAAATCCTGGAAACAGATCACGAATCACGGCTGAAAATGTTGGAGATGAAACGGGATGAACCGTCTTTCCAAGAAGCTCTGGAGTTGATGAAAGTCGACGAAGAATATGAAGTTGACATTTGATACGATTGTAAATATGTATTGTCTTGTAAATAATAAAAGTATGAGTTAGTTTTAGAAACTGCTTCTGTCATCGTGAAGAAGTTCCTTAGAGTGCAGTCAGTTCATTTTCGAAATTGTAAAAGTCTATCCCTTCATTTTTTCCCCTGATTCGCTGCACAAAAACATTCAGCGGCTCGATCTTAACTGAATGTTCCAGCTTTCCTTGACCGGACACTACATGTATGGCCACTCCATTTTTATTGACAGGTGAACGATTTATTCAATTTCAAGTCATTGTTGCCGACCACCACTCACGAATCGATATACAGGGGGGAAAGAGAAAAAATACACTTTTCTTCCTTGACTTTCGAGGCGCTATAAGTTTTCTGCCACGCGACCGTGAGTGGGCAACTGAGTTCAGCGAGATCGTTGATTTCTCCGCCACTGTAGACCACCCTATTGAACTCCGCCCGAACCGGGTAATTGAGGGATTCAGGTCAGGTGACCTACTTGGATATTCCATCTTCTTTAGGTACTCAACGCCCTTCCATTCCAAGTAGGCGAGAGTTTTTCCAACGCCCTTCGATTCCATGTGGTGGCACCCAATGCTGTAGCAGTACAAAGTTTCCAAGACTCGATGTAACCGCCAGCGCTCACCTTCAGTCCGGGGTCCACGAAGAAAATATTGGTCTTTCCATTCCAGGTACGTCCGGTCCATACCATCAACCCGCGCCTTGGCGACTGCGGTGAAGATGATGTCCTAGACCGTAGCGACGTTGTCGGAGCTGCTCGATGATGGAGGTGACATGAATTCCAGAGGTCTTCTCCAGTCAGGCTGTGACTGGAGATGACCTCATATTTTGGTGTACATGGTGATGGGCGAGAGCCAGCTTCTGCTTATCGAGGAACATCTTGGGTATCTTCCGCCCTGGTACTCGTATCCACGTCCTCTGTCTGGGCTGCGAAAACTTTGCTGATATGTGACTCGGTCGAAGTGTCTTTTTTTTGCCCCCCCCCCCTCCCCCCACGTACACTGATCAGTTGAAAAGCTTGTGGAAGTCGCAGAACACGGAAGGCCGCTTATACTTTGCGTCGGTCTTCTAACCGTTCCGAGCGTACAGCAGCATTTCGAACGACTAAGATGTGTGGTTCGAAACATCATTAAGGCACATCATTAGTTGGAAATTTTCGTCGCGTTCGCACAAACCTCCCTCCCTGAAAGATAGCCTGATACGCACCCTCCCCCCGCCCCCTCCACCAGGTCCCTCATCTGACCGTGCTGTCGATGGGGAGGGGCGGGGGGGGGAGGGGAAATACCCGAAATGGGAAAAGCCGCGAGGAAAATACGACCCTCCACCTCCCATCTTACCTAACAACTTTCTAGATTTTCTTGATTTTCACCAACTTATTACCAGTTTTTTTCGAGCTTCCCGAAATTTTTCCTACTCTTTCCTGAAAATTATGTTATGGAGCGAGGGCGGGGGCATACGGCACATGTAAAATAGGAAAAACTGCGAACAACTGGGAAAATTTTTTTCCTAGCACGCAAAGAAATACGGCCCCTCCCCCTGAGGAATCCCCAACAATGATGTGCTTTGATTAGGAAATTCTTCGTATCAATCCAGCGTTTTCAGTCACGCCACGGTTTTCAGCAGCTGCCCCTGAAAACTTCAAAACTACCCTCACGGCGCTACATCGATATCTTTACTTCCCTAGTCGCTCAAAAGGCCCCAAACGCTGACGCAGTATGGGTATGAACGCAATCTAACGTGTTTAGAGGCGCTTTCCGTGATAAAATAAGGGCGTGATCTCTCAAATGTGTCATATGATCCGAAAGGCGATTCCAAAGGGTGTGCCATATTCAAAAAGTGGAAACTGGCAAGAAGTTCGCTGGAAGCTGACCAATTAGGCCCATGGGCACTCCTTTGGCCAGTGGGCCTAATTGGTCAGCTTCCAGCGAAGCGAGCCTAATTGGCCGACCCCACTGGCTGCTAGCCACTATGCTATCTATATCCATTCCGAATGGCGGGAGTGAGGTGATAAGATAAAAGAGCCGATATCGTTTTATAACGACCAGTGAAAATCGTATAAACACGCTTTCCTTTCATTGCATGCACATACAAGAGTCGACATAAAATCTTCTTTGGGGCATGTTGAACTGCTTTTTCTGTTTCTTTTCTCAATTATTTAGTCAGTTACCTAGCACTTTGTCGTTCGTATTTGAGCTCCGTTACCAGCAATCGGGCTTTGCCTTTAACTATGTTAAGTCGGTCTATTGAACCATTCAAAAATCCTTCCGGAAATATGTATACACTCTAGTTCGCTGCGGACGGTTGGGCGTGTCAGCCAGTATGAGTGTTCACACCGAGCCTTTCTCTGCCGTTTTGTTGAAACGCGCATGCGACAAAAAGTGGTAGAAAACGAGTAATACGAAGGATATGATACAGTATTGTCACTTGCCCGCTTCAACAACTGGTGGAGAACGAGTTTGGCACCGCGCCAAACGCAGCCGCACTGACACGCCCAACCGTCCGCAGCGAACTACAGTATATGTTCTCATCATGAGCAGGGGAAAAGTCGGCTTCCCAGTGCTCCATCATCTTCCAAACAGGCATTAATTTATTAGTTCACAAAAGTCACAAAGTAGGACAAATGGAAATGTCCAGAAAAGTCACACACGTGTATCGTTACCGTCTCTGCACTATTAATAAATATACATTGTATTTGAGGGGAAACTCAAGTGCAACTGCAACTACCGCACTCCTTCCCAGTCATAATACGAGGAATCTCGCGCCTCCTTATTCCATTCCTGCTCTAGCTGGCTGCGTAAGGGAGCCGGTAGTCTAGACAAAGAACACTTTCTCTCATTATACAGACATCGCAGTCGATCCGAACAAAGAGTGTACAAACGAGCTGGCATGCGTGGACCCGGGTACACAACTCGAACCTGAAATCATAACCAATCAACCTTAAACCCGAACAGTTCTTCGAAGCAGCACTTACCAGAAAAGGTTTTGAGCTACCGTGGAAACTTAAATGGAGACTAATTATTTCAGTACTGTGAAATGCTGTCTCAACAAAAGAGGAAACCAGATCTGCTACATGAGTTTCACAAATTACGAGCAGTTAAAGTTTGCAATGGCGCAATTCTTTGGCCCGCATAAACTGCAGCGTTCATTTACTAAAAAAAACATGACTATGGCGCGATGGTGAGTTTCTTGTTTTAGAAGCGGTAGCATTCGGGTTCGGTCCCGTTAGTGCAACCCATGTCTCCCTTTATCCTAATTCTTGATATTCCTTCGAATTATCATCTGATCATTGCGATATATCAAACACTTCACATGATTAGTAACAACCCTGTATATGTTACTTCATAAAAAAGGATTCCAGGTACAGTTCGGCGAGCTGGTAAGGGAGGGGCATTTTTCACTTGCTACTTCCCACCGACGTGTCAAGCCGTGAGATGGAGACCTGTCGAATATGGTAAGGCCATGAAATGATACCAGCCAAAATTCGTAAAAAACACCCGTCAACTCTTGTAAAGCAGTGGAATACCACACAAATACCATTTACCGTGGTAGCTCGACGAGCTTGCTCCAGGAGTTACAGGTTCCACCAGAATGAGACTTGTAAATCGGAACTAGTGCAGCAGCGAAAATGCAAAATGCCCGCCTCCCCCTCCTGTCATCGAATTGCGCCGTGATTCTATTTGCAATTCTTCCTATGACCATAAATCCTTCCTAAGTATAAATCCGAGGCAGTTCAACAGCTAAGCATAGACGAGTGTTGTGCTGCTGCATGATCTAATCGTACTGATCCTTCTCCACGTCTAAATAAAAGTCTACATTCCGAATAAACTATACACTGCTCAATACAAAAGGTATAAATGAAAAATGATCTGACCTCTTTCGTGCTGCCAAAAACATCAACAACGGCGAAAAATGGAACATTCGAAGGAATGGGCCCGAAACTCGGGCAGATGTCAAAGCCATTCAACACGACATGGATTCTGGAAGGATAACGTAAACATACAAAATATTAAAACTCAAGAACTCCATGGAAAATAGTCAAAAAGTGACCTTGGTGTTGCAGTGCTGTTTTCATAATAAACTCCTATCAGTGATCCTTTTTCCGTTGGGAGTGAACGAGTAGGAAAAGTATTTTGGAATGGAACGATGAAAGGAGAAACGGAATACAGCCAGGAGTTCGAATCGAGGCTCCTAAAGTACTTAATAGTATCCCTGATGAAGTAAAACAGTAAAAAATATGAGGATAGCGAGAGGGATTTTAGAAACTCAATTTCCTAACATACATTATAGAGGGTCTCGTCTCCGGATCAATTGTCGTCAGTCCAATTCGTAAATGACCTGACCATCCTCCTTCTACACCCTCAATTGATATGAAAAAACATTCTCCTTCCAACAGAGCGCGTTCGGAAAAGACGACACCCTGAACACTCATTGAAAGCACAACCTTCACAGTACATTGCTTTTGATCTCAACATCTTGGCCAGTAACGCCATCCATCCCCGGCGCTTGGTCATCGGCTATCTCCGCAAACCATTGTGTAGGTGTAGTTGTATCGGCGTATAGGCCTACCTATGAAATCCGAGTTACGGGCACAGAGGTCAGCATCGTTGAGAGAATCCCTCAGGGTGTCCGTACATGGTAACCGGAGGGGGAGGGGGTGCGCATTTGCGTTTGAGGAAAATTTCTCCAAGCCGCGACGAATCCTTTTCTTTCGGTTGCACTTTTCGCTCAGCCTCGCTTCTCGGAGAAAAAGGGAATACCTTTTTTGAGAAACGGATGGAGATCGTAAATGACAAGGAAGTTCGGGGGGCTGGGTTAAATCACACTGACTAATTCATTTCTCTAATCATGATGCTGTCCCCTGTGTGGGCGTACCATCAACGGCCTACATGCTTCAAAGCTCTGTACGTCCCTTAGCGAAGAATAATGCAAATGAAAGGTGAAATCTTTTGGAAATCAGTGGAACCTTTTCGAAGCTGACGCGTCGCAGTGCTCTTCTTCTGTGTTCTAGGAGCTCGATGTTTTCACCATGAAATGGATGGAATAAAACCGGTGCTCCAAGGAATCCATCCTCCCGTGATGTTGAGGGCTCCATAGAGCTCTGAAAGGTCTACTACGAGCTATATCCATCTTCTCTCTTTACATCAAGCACTTGAATATAGAGCGAGTGACACGAGAGGTACATGGAAAGTATTTCGTGTTGTAAAAATACAGAATAGGTTCGAAATACTTGAGTAGAAAATGCGACGACGACGAGAAAACAGCAAATGTTTTCCAGATGAAGGTTTGACGGAGGCGCTTCTCAGTGACTAGAAATGTTTGGCGCAGTTTATCGACGGGGGGCATTTTGCTTTCCATAGATGTGTCGACCCATCTAGGTAGCGTTTTCTCGAGTTGACACGTTTTGGGATGGTGGCTAGACGATCCTGCTCCAGCTTTACAAGAGTTCACAAGTTTTACCAAAGTGAGATTTGCAAACCGGAACAAGGGAAGCAGTGATAGTACAAAATGCCCCCCGTCGATAAACAGCGCCGAGATTTTTTCTAGAGGCTCGACCGAAATGGCAGATTCGCTAGATCGACAAGCACACTTTTCTTTTGCTGCCGATTCGTTTCCTCTACAAAGTTTGAACGCCATTGTAGAAAGAATGACTCATACACACGACGCGCTTTGCTCCATACCTTTCCATGATTATACTAAGACCGCGTTCAGACTTCGTGATCGCCGCCGGTCGAATCGCTCGATTGGATCGCGCCACCGCGACCGGGTGCGCTCCACCACCAATCGGTGGACCGCCACAAAGGCACAATTCAAATAGGCACTGCGTGAACGTGACTCGGTTTGAATTCTGCCGTTATGATTGCGCACTGCTCGGCGGTGAAGCCAGGGCAATCATTGGCTGGGGATTTTAGTCGATTCTATACGACCCCCCCCCCCTTTTTGGGAGTTGGTACGACCCCCCCCCCAGCCCTCTGTCCTTCCTCATCGAATCGAGCCGTCGAGCGGGGGGGGGGGGGGAGCATATACTACGGAAACAGGAAAGTCACGAAATCAACCACCACTCCCACCGCTCCTAGAAAGGCCAGAAAGTAAATACGACCCCCTCCCTTTACAACGTCCATGAAGCGAGAAAAATCAACTATCAAAATAAATTTTTCTCAGCCCAAATACGACCCCCCTCTCCTGGCGGCCAAATACGACCCCCTCCCCTGTTGGGGATTCCCCAACAACGATGTGCCCTGGGTGAAGCGCCCCTGGTCGTGGTCACACGCTCCAGTCGCGCGATCGCGAAGTCTGTACGTGGTCTAATTTACGTCCGGCCATCAACAACTTGCTTGCGACCAACTTTGAATCGTGCAGATCACATCAGTGGGGTTCCGATCTCGTAAGGCAAATCACAGTTCGCAGTCGAGAACAAGTCAATATATAATGTACAGATCGTGCTGAATTGCTGAGGAAAACGAACTGACTCACTTTGGTAGCCCACTTGTTTCTTTGGGCCACCCACATTCTCTCACAGAAAAAATCTACGTTCGTTCACAAGAAAAGATAGCGATGGACCTTTCTTCGAATAATTCTTATGATACATCATAATAGTTCTTTTTGCCATCATCTATACAGGTATGTCGAGTAGAAAAGAGTCTCAGACAGGACCGATATTCACGGAATTTGTCACCCACTTGTAGTCTCTCACTTTCTTTCAGAGTTTAAGGACAGTCCTGCTTTCAAGCAACCGCGGGGGTCCTTTCTTGTACAAGGTCTGCTCGCAGTTACTAAGACTCCGATTTTCACGACTTCGCAGCAATGCAGGCGCTGCGGCCCTCATACATGACAGTTCTGACGCCTCTCAGTTTGTCCCGCCCACGCAAAACTCAAAGGCTATTTTCCGTCTCAAGTACAGCTTTTACACCGTGGTTTCACATTTTTCTCTTGGATGGTATTAGCACTGGATGACAGGAAAAACGAACAGTGAGCCAGAGGGGGCAGGATATCGCTTTACTAGCATAAGGAGCAGGTCTGGAACCGTCCAGAGAGCCTGCCAGGTCCTTAGGGTGTTCTTCATGTTCTTTTGCTTTCTCCTTCCTTGGAGTTATTGAGGCACTATAGGCTTAACTGAACGCCACTATCCATGATATACATTCGCAGTGTTTGCCTTCAAACTCGTGGAGAGAGGCTCCTTGTCATACTGAGCCAGTTTTTTTTTCAACGAAAAAAATAGTTCCAGTTGAAACACTATTCCAATAAGAATTGAAAAATTGCAGCTAATGTGTGGAAGTATGTGGAAGTAACAAAAACAACTCGGCAGGTTCCTTCCCATACCTTCCTCGGGGACAACAAAGGGGCAGAAGACAATTAGCTAACAGGAGGGACCTTAGGCTACACTGATGTATAGTGAATTATACCCCACTGTGACACTTCTCTATACACCTCATGTAATGGTCCCCGTCCCTAAATCTCGACTGTTACTATACCACTAACACTTCACTTACTACACAACCACAACTTCACCACGGTTCAGTTACAACCTCGTTTCATCTCGCACCTTTTCTTCGCCTCATCAATTTTTTTTTGTTCTTCGATCAGGATGGTATTTATTTGCATTGGATTCATTGCATCGTTGCACAGGAATTGTTCTACTTCATGAGCAAGAGAAACATTACCAGGCCTCTAAAAAACGTGTACGAAAATTCATTCCGAGAAACCAATCAAAGGAAACAAAGAGACGGGGTTTCCTTTAAATCATGCTATGCACTCTGGGCAGTTGAAAATAAGTTGCGGATTCAAAACAGCTGATCAATTGTCTCCTTCAACCTTTGCAATACCTTAACGAGATCAGAAGCGAAATGGCTTTGTGGGATTTCAAGAGAAAGAAAGCAGACTTCGCACTGATGAAAGGTAACAAATCTAGTTTCTGGCCATCAAAAGAGCTTTTCAAAGATGAAATTGTTTTGGAATGGAAAAGATATTTGTAAGAAGCAAAACTGTAGGTCAAAAAGCACCCCGATCGAGAAAATGGCTGTCGCGGCGATGAACGGAAGCCGTTGGAAAATTGCGCGCTCTATTGAGCGCCGTCGATCGATTGCCAGAATCCAGGCGCCCGTTCCAAATAGGGAAATTTCCCAGGTTCAGATTAAGGCTTTTCATGTCATTAGTTTTACCTAGGACTGGAAATATCTCTTTAGATTCAACATTCGTTTAGACGGGAACCATGTCCCACATCAGCTAAAGCTCTGTAATGATCTCGAAAGTCCTGAGCCTGTCTGGCTGACCTTTTTTTGAATTTTTTGATTCTTGCTTCTGCGCTTTTTATTCTCTACTCAAATTCACTTAACAGTTCGCAGAGCCTAGTTCAACGGGATTTAGTCCAAAGTTTTGCGAACACATTCGTTGCGGGACCAACCACTTGAGCACACCTTGAAACCTTCACACCTGCGTAGATCGAAGTATTGCTTATATTGGTGCTCATTGGACTTATTTTTCCGCAACCAAGCATTCGAGCCTTTGAAATTGTCCTTCCAAGGTGATTAGCACGAAGGAAGCGAAGGTAGTGGGGCTGAAGGGCTGTATTTGATGTCTCCTTAGTATTTTTTAGTTTCGCTGCTATCCTATTCTTGACAGTTCACTATATGCTCTGTTCGCGTTTCCATCTAATCTTCGAGCTTTTCTTTTGGACGCTCTGAAGAGTGGTTGCAGATTTATCCATAATTTAGGATTATCCCGAAGTTTTTTGGCTCGTGAGTTAGCAATGTTCACTTCAGTTTTTTGAGTTAAAAAAACAGTCGTGATAGGAGTCAAAACCGCAAATATCTTCAACCGAGTTCAGTTACGATCAGATCACACCTATTCATCGTGGCGTAGGTGTGTACAGGGCGCATCATCATCGTGCTAGCACGGTGCAGGTGGAGCAGGAGCAGAGAGCAGTCCTAATCTTTTTTGACGATTTTTCACTGATTTCTGATAGCTACACCGCGTTTGTACTTAGCGGCACTAGAAAATCGGAGAATGCGCGAAACGGAGCCAATAGATTTCTACCTTATCTTTTTCGCACATTGTCCGATGGTACTCCTACTCTCCAGATCGATACCTGCTTCTTGGCGCGCACACTCCTAATTCGCGCGTTTTCGATTTTCCAGTGTCGCCAAGTATGAACCGTCCTTACTACTTTTGACTGTCGGATGTCGATCGAAGGGTTCATCTCCCGCGTGACGGGTGGGAGTGATCAAGAATAGCGAGGAGGCTGATGTGCTGTTCCCAACTCGCTTAACACTTTTTGACATGCAGTATCATATGTTTTTTAAGAAGTCTATTAAAGTCAAGTTAGAATTTTGATGTAATGTGTATCGTTACAGAAGTTTGAACAGAAATTTATTATTAGGCATCAAAGCCAGCATTCCCTAGCAATTTGATTCGTTGTCCATCCTTCAGTTTTAATCAAATGGGGTTTCATGTATTGTTTTCCAGGCTATGAAACAGCCAAATGTTCTCCGTAAAATGGGTTTGATTGTGGCTGTGGACTCAAAATATGGTATCGGGAAAAATGGCGCTTTACCGTGGATATTAAGAAAGGACATGAAGTTCTTCGTTGAAAACACATCGAAAACATCGGATCCCTCAAAGGTCGGTATTTTCTTAGTTTACGATTTTAGGTGCTTCGTGCATTTTGCTAATGGAAGGGCACAGAGAATTAGGAGCCAAGGCTTTCAGGGGTGCCGGACAGTGACGCTACGGAGCCACATCTATTGGAGGGTTTAACGGGAGAAACGGATCATCTGTGCTTTGAAGTGTATTCTTTTTCCAATATTTTGTTTTCTTTGTTTCTAATTAGTAAGGATTAGTACAGGTACATAGGGCACTTTCTTGTTTGGTGAGAGGGCATAGACGAGCGGACATAATAAGGGATATCTGCACTTCCACTCCCGAGCTACCTTCGCCTCGGAAAGTTACTGCATGCACATAATCCAGGCGTTTGGGATTTCCGATGAAACACTTCTGGTGGCCTTTCGATTCTAAGAGCGCTATTTCGTTACGTTCCCCTCTCCTCCTCCCCCCTCCCCGCCCATTGATTTGACCGAAGATTAAATCTAATGCAGAATTTTAAACATGCTCTGTCTAACTGCAGGTTTTTATGTCTTTCTTCTTCAAGGTAAACGCAGTTATCATGGGTCGTAAGTGTTGGGAGAGCATCCCAAAAAAGTTCCGTCCATTGAAAAATCGGCTAAATGTGGTGATTACGCGGACGTTACCGGAGTACAGAGACGATAACCTTATTGTTAGGTAAGTTAAGTAGATTAATTCATCTGGTTACTCTTTTCTTGATTTGTTAGTGGCATTACGGTTCTGCAGTAAGTTCATATAATCCGATTTAGTAGTAACTTTGACGAGGTTGTGAAGGAGTTGATTGCTGGTCCGCTATCCGAGAAGGTGGAGAAGGTGTGGAATATTGGAGGCGGAGAAATTTATAAGATGGCCCTGGAGAAGGACTATGTGAATGAACTAATTGTTACTAAAATACAAAAAGAGTGAGTGCTATCTCATTTCGCTCATTAAGTTGGGACAGTTCTGCGAAGCAAAAAAAAATGTGCAAAATGACCCATATAAATTGCGCCCATTAAGTTTAACACCTTTTTAGTCATCATCGGTTTTCGAAGTCATTAGTCATTAGGCAAAGCTGAGTTTTAGTTTTGATGCCGACATCTTCCTCACCGGTGTCGCTTGGGATCACTTTCAAGAAGTCGAGTCTGCGCGCTCCGAAGTAATGACCGAAAATGGACTCGAATTCTCGTTCCATCGCTACTGTTATGTTGAATGATGCTGCAAGTTTGGAAGCACCAGCGAAGACGTCTTCCGTCTGGATTTTCGGATTTACCTATATGTCTGTGCCTTTATTCCTACAAGTATGTATAATCCTTGCCCTCTGTAAGTTTTCATTTCTGTCTTGCCGTCTCCCTGATATCTTGACCGTTCCTTCTGTTATCATTGCCTCAAGGCTCACTTGGAAGGTTTGACTGTACGGGTTTCATGGTCTCCCCATTGCTCATATATACATGTTTAAATAAAGCATTCCAACGTATAACTTGCTGTCTTCATGACGGTTTATCTCCGTTACTACCGCGTCTATGTTTGATTTGCTAGTTTAGATTTGATGTGTATAAGAGCCTATTTTTTTCATTTTGCGAATATATTTGCTCCTAGATGCCAAATAATCGCCGCAAGAAGAGTGGCGGTTTGAGTGCTCGTCGGGACTCTGCCACACAAAAAGAGTCAAGTACTGCGGGTGCCATACCTGAACCTCCTCCTCCCCCTGTTGAAGACCGAGCGCCGTCCGTGAATGGAATAGCCAACGGTGATGATGCTCAGCCTCCAATGAATGGATGCGTTGCACGCACTTCTGTTCTCAACGGAAGCTTAGTGAGTGCCAGTAATTTTATTCATTTAATGTTGTACGTGCGAAGAAGGTTGTCAGATAAACTGCTGACCGGCAAGGTGCCTTTTGGTTTCTTTTACCATATTCTTTTTTTTGTAAATCTTATTGACATGGTATTCTTACCACATATAATTCGTTGAGCCTGTCTGTTGATGTGCGTTTCTCCGAAAATTCATAACATCCTTTGATTCGACCATAGAGCTGGGGAAAATTGACAGGAAGTGATTAAAACAGACAGGGTAATATGAATAATGTATTATCTAGCAGTACAGATAAAGTTAATGAATTATACGGCTGCGGTTACGTGAGGGCAACATTTGAGCGTTTCCGCGGTAAGCCTACCATTCCCCAGGTTCTTTGGCGGAGAAAGATTCCATCGCCTTTTTGATCCCATTGCGAAAACGATTTTCTGGTAAGTGGTGTGGTGATAATCAAGCAAAGGGTTCAGTTAGATGGTGATCAATCAGAGACACGAGTCAGTGCGCGAACTTTCCGTTTAGTGGGGCTCCAAAATGGATGAGCCTTTAATCGGGCGTAAAAGTGTGAATGTCTGAGGTGACGGTAGTCAATGAATACCATGTAGACGTGATAGCGTGAATTTCTTGTCTCTTGTTATTTGACGCACCGGTGTTGCCTAGGTTATAGTTACGTATTAAAAGAAGGATACAGGAAGGTACTGTATCCTTCTTTTAATACTTTTGCCCACAACTCAGCATTCTTGTGATAGCTTTCGGATCGCGTACTGCGGCGTTAAACAGCAGTTATCAAACAATAACAGCTTGAAACTTGTAAAAAGCCTTCAGCCTTGCGGTTCACTGCCGATATCGGCTAACCGGCTCATCACGTTGAACGTGTGAGTGCTGTAAGGCTATGGCACAAATAGCCATTGAGCTGAGTGGTCAAAAGTGGCCTCGGTAGCGTAATAGGGAACGCAACTGCCCGGTAAGCAGAAGATGCGGGTTCGAATCCCGTCCGTGGTCCGACTTTTGCCCACAACTCAGCATTCTTGTGATAGCTTTCGTATCGCGTACTGCGGCGTTAAACAGCAGTTATCAAACGATACAGGAAGGTGTTGCGTGATTGATACTCCTTACGTGTTATCAAGAGTTAATGTGTGTTTTATTGAGAGGTGAATGCAAAGGTTTATCGGGGAGTTCCTGAGAGATTCCATACTTCGATATTCTTACCTTCTCTTATTCTTATATATTGAAAATTCACTTTTCTTTTAGTTCTCAACCTGAACCCGAAGGAATCTCTTTACCGTTTTCAGAAAAAAAAACCCGCAGTGCTTCTGATTATCTGGAAAAAATGAGCCCGAATGAAATAAGGTCGTTGAAATGTGCATCATATTTTTTAGGCTGCGAGTTCGCAAACAGAGAGTAGTGATGTGGAGTCACTCTCATCGGATTCATCGAGACGTAATACGATGTCATCCTCTGGTGGAGATCGCGATGCTGCTCATAGTCGATGCAAAAGTAATCAAGTCATCAAAAGAGAGCTTATACGTGATATGTCACAGTCGTATTCTCTCGCATCCCAAGTTGACTATGGCAGGTGCGTCACAATGAATATTTTTCGAAAGATTTCTTTGTTATCCTGGGCAGAGGTGGTGTAGTGACAATATCCCGTTTACTACGCGTGTTTGGAATCAAATCCCGGGTCGGCCAGGCCCCGCAGTATAGGCCATATCGCATTCGATAAACCACTAAGATTCTGGTTGGAAGTAGACTGCGTGCCGCTTCCGAAATAGGGGTCGGCAGAAGCCAAACCCTTTTCATCCTACTTCATTTTAAATCAAATTAAATCGCTCGGATGTCAATCGCATCATAAAGAGGTGTGGGGTGCCTATCCGCCTGATTTCGCGACCGCTGCCAAGACTACGCCGTCTTTTCACATAATATCAGTTGTATGAAAGTTAATGTGCCCGCACAAACTGCACGTACTGCCAAGAATGAGAAATATGCCTTTTAAAAACACCATGATGTCGTTGTTGTGTCGTTCGTATTCCCTGTCATTACCTGTTCCCCACGTGCACGAAGAAGAGTGTGCGTCATGTCGTGTTGCGTTAGAGAAAACGGATGCCCTCTTTACAAAAGGCTGGATGAACACCTCAGGGCTCTCCTGACTCCCAGCACATAGCCGGAAAGCCCTTCTTGAGGCATAACGGCGGCAAACGCACGAGCGTGCACCTCAAATCAACGTCCGCGTGATCTAAAGGAACGTTTGTGACTTTGTGTAAAGAAAGATAAGGGCTACGGTCATCATCGCTGCATTGGATGTGACAGAATGAAGTATGACATGAGGTGACATTTGGCGACTTGTGTGTATCAAACACTACCATCTTTGACCCCACCCACTACCAATCTTGCTGCGTTATTTCAGTCTATGCGAGCTGCTAGAGAGGTAAGTTCTTCCCGCGTACCACTGTCCTGCACCCATCCCTTAATAACTGCAGCTATTCGCGAAACGCTCGGGACCAACCCGCTCCCCCAAACCCAGTGTGAATACTACTTAGTCAGTTGTTAATGGCATATGGTTTCCATCTCTGCTTGTTTATTATTTTTGTTATAGTATACGTAATGTATGTCAGTGTAGGCATGAGGTAGGGCCTAAGGCCCGAAGCGTTATCTCATAAAGTGACAGGAGGTTTCATTCTAACAACACAGGAAGAAATTTCTTTATTTTGTTTAATTGTTAATGTTTAGTGATGAATGCGGTGTACGCACACCAGAGGACACCTATCCTTGCTGTTCTTCATCCGAAGCAGTAGGAGGTGGTGCATCTGAAGGCTACACTTCCGTAAGCGGTGCTGCGTCACAAACAGAGTCTTCAAGCGGAAATGGCGACGGGTTACTAAATGTGCTATCTGTGAGTACGGTTTTTTTAGTACCCTTTCTCAGCAAAGAGCATTTAAGTTTTGCTACTATTGTATTAGATGATTTTTTTGAAATGCTGAAAGGCGAGGAACTCTGGTGTGTATTGTATAAACCGTGCAGTGGTAGTACTTTTTTATCAGTTTTTTTACTGAAACAGAGACTTCTAGATGCAATGTGAATCAAGATTACTGCTATTTTCTTTTTTATTAGAGCTTCATTTTCAATCGTTTTTGAGCACCGACCCATCAGAATAGGGCTGCTTGATTAACGACATTCTTCTCCATTGTAGAGCAGCTGCTCACTATTTTGATGTTAACTGTCAAAGTTCTTTTATTGAAACAGATCCTCGGGTGTAATGTAGAGTAGTAGAGTTCTGCTAGCATTTTTTATGCTCTCGATTACTTTCAGATGTCATCATGGGATCGCGTGGATACCATTTGTGAATTGGTTTCATTTTTAAACGTGTATGAGCTACGTTTATTGGGAGCGTGCGTTGAGGGAGCAGCTCGACCAGCATCATCGACACCGACGATGCGACAACACGAAACTCGATCGAACTGTCCTCAGTTTATCAGCACGATGGCCACTGAGATGTCAGTAATTTTTCTCTCGAACCACCTTCGACCAGCCAGACCAGTTTTAGTTACTTTAGGAGTCAAGTACCATATGCACTGAAAGTGGAAGCTGCATATAACGTTGTCTGTTTATTGAATTCGGCGAATCGTCAAGGAGCTCATGCTTTGATCCGTTTGGTGGATCATCTGATGACGATAAGAGAATTGGAGTTGGAACTGTTGTCAAGCGATGAGGCCCGCAAGGATGTGTTGATTAATCTCGGGAAACTTGGTGATTGCTTCTTTTTTTCATTTTTAAACCCAGATTCCTAGAGCGTGGTAAGACGAAGGCTTGGCCCTTTATAAAATATGAACATGTTTGATGTGGAGTGAAAGTATCCCATATAAAAACATGGATGTTGTGACATGTTTGATGCATAAATCCGTAGGCATCATCCACCATTTTTATTTGGCACGTGGGTTTGAATGTTATTTTGTGGTTCCACCATCATTCAAGGTTCACCTCTCGGATTCATACGGGTATGGAAATACTTCTCCCTCAATACTTAGTTTAAGACAACAGCGCCAGGAAATCGTGCAAGTCTCCCGAGTCACCGTCAACCCGCGAGCGGTATATCTCACCGTTGGTATGGTTGAGCATGCCTAATAAAGTGGCTCTGATCACTTAGTATCGTGTTACTAACTTAGTTCCTGAACCACTCCATTTTAGCGGATGCTATTGGCCCAAACAAGATTCTAAACGCATAGTTCATAACTGCTGAAATTTTCACGGAAATTTTTTTAAGAAAGCTCTATAGCACCATCAAAGTGAAGAACTCGTAGAATAATTGATAAACACCTCATAGGTCCTCATTTGTATTGAAAGTAGGCCTTGGGTAAATCTAATGATCTTGGCGACTGGTGAAACCTAGTGGTTCACCAGTCGCCAAGATGGTTGGGTGGGAGACGGGCAAGAGAATCGTAAACTGCCGCTTCGTCGCGCGCGGCATTGGGACGACGTTTCTTTGTTTTGCACTACCCTTTCGATTGCAGCATCGGATTTCATGTAGACAAGGGCATGGTGGACACTTATGTCTATTTGTCATACATTGTCTATTCTCGACCAATATTACCTAAAATCGTCGTCGTTAGCGGCGCGACGTCGCACGCGACGCCCACTGGCGCGGCGAATTACGATTCTCTTGCCACAGGGAGCCGGTCGTTCGGCGCGGCCGGATTGCCATTGGGGCGCATCGGCTGTAATTGCCACCCACCACCCTGCCGATGCGACGCGTTTCGTGGGTCGGACAACTCGTCCACGTTTATTAATGTCTTGGTTGACGTCTTGATCCACCTACGTTGGCAGTGCGCCAACATAGAAGACCGATTGCGTCCGAATCTCCTACTCAACCATTTTAGCTACTTAGAAGTGGTTATATCGGGAGCACTTTTGAGTTCTGATATATCTTACTTCGAAGCAGCTTTCAGTAGACAATGAATGGTACTTCGAGTGGTAACCCGATTGATGACCCCTTTACACTTACGTTGGAACTGGCATTCTGACCTTTTCAAAGGATGATATTCCTCATTTATTACTGCCACAGGGGAGTCTGAAGGTGTGACTCTGCCGTTACTCATTTGCTATGCCCAGTGGAGACATCAAATCTATGACATATATCAGCAATGACAGTGACATAACGAATAGAAAAAACTTGAATTTGAGTAGTTTAGAAACATTTAAATAGTAATACTATTGAGTGAGAAAACCTTAGGACGTCTAAGGACGCTGCTTTCAGCACCTCGAAGTGAATCGGAAGTATACGTTGGTTTCCTCTAATTCATGTACCTCTACATTATGTTTCAAACCTCTAGTATGTTTTGAAAATGGTCTCCACTCCCTAAAATGCCCCATTTCCAAGAGAATGCAAACTGCAGGGCCTCCTATGAAATAACACAGCCCATGAAAGCCAAATGGAAGGAAAACTAAATACTCAAATTTGTTTATACTCGCAGAAAAAAAGGGAACCAGCATGGAAGGTCATTGTAACTATAGCCCGAGCGTGCATAAGGAAGAAATGTTTAATAGCGAATGATAACAAATTTTCTGATAAACTCCTCTGAGTAAAGTGAACTGGACTTACCGTGCAGAGGAGCACTCATAAAAACTGGAAGCTGTTTTGAAGTAGGATAGATCAGAGCTCAAAAGTGCTCTCGATATTGCCAGCGTAGGTCGATCAAGTAGCCGAACAAGTTAATCAAGTTATTAACAAACGTGGACGAGTTGCCCTGTACACGACACGCATCGCATCAGCGGACTGAGGGTGTCAATTACTGCCGATGCCCCCAATGAGGGTGTCAATTACTGCCGATGCCCCCCAATGGCAATCCGGCCGCGCCGAACGACATACACCCGTTGCCACATACCCTGGTTGAGTGACCTGACCGGCAGACTTGCTACGCCGCCCAGCGCCTGCTATAATAACGTGGTCATTGAACTGTTATGAAATGTAGACAGTATCTGCCATTCCTACGAATTATGGGTTATATTTAATATGCTCAGGATTTCGGATGATTATGTTCCGCTGCACATTTTGGGATGTTTCCATATCAACGTCCTAAATGTAGTTTTAAAAAATTTAGTGGTGCAGTTTTGAGGTGGCGAGCTGTTCATTTTAGCACTGTAGTCCTGACGGTGAAGTAAATGCGGCTTGTGCGGCTGAACTAAGTTCGAAAAAACATGCGGAGAGGTTGGAGTTCCACTTGACCGGAAGGATGTGTGCAGCGAGCCGTGTGAATGCATTTCATGGTTGAGCGAGCTTGGAGTACAATCACAGCCTGGTTGGAGTGGTGCTCATGAGTGTTGAAGGACTATACAATCTCAAATATTGCGTGGAAGTGTGCAAAAATTTCTTAGCACATAGCGGAGCATATGAAGTCAGCAATGGGACTTTGGGATCAACAGTGAGGGCATTCGTATTTGATGGCTGGAGGAAGGGGGTCTATTCGTCTCTGTGAAAAATGGTTTCGTTCGTAGACTTTTTTAGGTTTTTCACGCTACACGTGCGCTATACCCACCCCCGCCCTCCCTTCACCGCTTGCGACAGTTTTTTTTTGGGAAAGAAAACCCCAGAAAAGTGGTGAAAAATCGTGAGAATTCAGGAAGATCGTAGGTGGGATTGGGAGGGGGGGGGGTCGTGCCAGAGGAGGAGATTGTGAGGGTGTGTAGTATTTGAAAAATATTTTCGCAACGGTAGGATGTGCCCTGCATGGAGTACTTTCTGGCTAAAGTTTGAGAGTCTCTGTACGGACTTTGGGTGCCTGACTATATCTGTCGTAAAGTTGTTTTTTCAGTGTCCGCATCAATACATCATCCAGCGTTTTCTGTTGATCAACGCATTCGTATGGTACATGCTCGCGATGAAATCAGAAGGAAATTGGAGCAAATTACGGCTCGATTGAACCCGCCTGTGGTCCCTTCTTCTACAGCCAACGACCAGAAGTCCACATCAGTATGTAGAGTGTCACCGTTAGCCGGTGGATTCGCCTTCGTTCGTCGATTTCATGCCACTCAGCCTGATGTCAATGATCCCGATAACTTCCTCGTTGAAGTGAGTTGAATATCTTCGGAATTTTTCTCGTCATTTTGACCCTGAACTGTTATAGATGATTTGGAGTGATGGTGAGCGCACTTTTGTTGGGCGAACTCGGAACGATATCAACACGCTGCACCATCGTCTCCTTGATATGTTTGGTGAAGAACGGCGAGAAATGAAGCACACTCAGGATGCAGAGACAGAACGCCCAGAATCTGCATCATCTTCGCGTACCCCGTCGCCCACGGCGACTGACTCCAATGCTACCCCTACTCCTGCTTTAGGTGTGGCAGTCTCCTACACGCTATTTCTGCATATCGTTTCATGTTTAGTACAGCAATGATCTCTATATTCTAGGAACGTCTGCATTACGGATATTACCGTATTTCTCAATGGATTGCTCACCTGCTGCTGTTATTCAATACATAAATGCACTATCGGACTTGCCGGCAAGAATGATGCTGAGCTCCGTCATTTATGAGCAGTTTTTCGCTTCAAGGCTAAGCTCCGAGGAACTTGAGGTGCTCTTTACTTATGAGCGTAGCGTGTTAAAAGGTTTGAACATTATCCTGTTTGAACGTATTAAAACTGAATCACCTATATCACCGGTGCTCGCGTTGATCATCGAGTTCCTCGAGCGGGCGCCAGTAACGTCTCCATTCGTCCCTGCAACGTGCAAGAGTTGCCCAATGATTCTCTCTGCTCGAGGGACACGATGAACTTCATACCATTCGTTCAGAGCTTTCACGAAGAAGTCTGACCATCGCATAGGCGGTCGTCCAGGCGTTCGCTTGACATCCCGTGGAATCCAGTCGGTGATCGCTCTGGTCCAGCGGTCGTCCTCGAAACGCATGACGTGCCCGGCCCACCTGATCTTCGAAACCTTGGCAAATGCGGCGGCGTCTCTGATCTTCGATCGTCGGCGGAGTGCGGAGCTCCGGATTCCCTCTCTCACTTGCGTGTAGCGGGAAACTCCGAGCATCGCCCTTTCGATGGCGCGTTGAATAACGCCAACCGCATGCTCATCCTGCTTTCGTAGAGTCTGAGGCGTACGTCAAGGCAGGAAGGACCGCGGAATCGAAGAGGTGGGCACGGAGCTTGGTGTTCTTCGTCTTCTTCGCTACTCCCTCGATGTTCTTGAAGGCTCCCCAAGCCGCTCGCTTCCTCCTGCTCAGCTCTGGTGCTAAGTCGTTCAGTTCATCATATTGATTTCTTGACCTGATGCTTGCTGCTAGAGCATTCAGGGATGTCCTTCCCGTTGAACGAGGATGATGGCGTCAGCAACCAGTTCGTTCTCGTCAACATCATTTTCGCTGGATCCAGCTAATAAAGATGAATATCGAACTAAATTAATTGTTCTGCGAGAGCACATTACATCTGATGACTATCTTTCTAGGTTCTGCTCAACTATAGGTCGCCCGCTCGAAGAAAATTTTCATGATAAGAAAGTGCTTCTCAGAATGAAATATATAATTTTTTTCTACAAAATTTGATTGCAGCGTTATCATGTCTCTCTAGTGTATCGTATTGCTTTGTGTGCATCCTTCATTCATTCGGATAGGGAGGGAGGTGGGATTCTGTAAACGTTTGCAGAACTACGGAACATCGCGCGCTTAATTTTGACTTTTTCCGAGTTGTTTTATCCGTTTTTGTACGCGGTTTGTTTTATACGTTGAAAAATGATGTGAATCGATTGTAATTAAAAAGGACGAGCATTTCGTCCGGGTTAAGGATCTCTGGTCGACTGAACCAATTCCTTCGTGCAAGAATCGCTTCTTTATTTCGTGAGAAGTTCGCCCAACTCAGTCGTTCCAGTCACCGTCCCACCTTTGCTCTGCTGTTTTGTTTATTTTCAGATAATGTCCTCCTGAGAAACAAATTTACTTCCCACTGCTCGAGTTTTTCCCAGTCACCGATTAGCCAGGAATTGCATCAGTGTTTGATAAACCCTTCGATTCGTTTCTAGCCGGTCGTGGATTACTTCGGCCTTACAGGAAATGCCCCGAAGGCAGTCATTCATTCAGTGGCGTTTTACAAAAGACAGCAGTACCATAAGGCTGCGTTTATACTTTGCGGCAGCGTAGCGTAGCGCTTCCAGCGTACGCCAGCGGCAGTGCCGGGGAGAGGATGCATATCGATCTAGCGTTCCCAGCGTCACCAGCGTCACGCTAGCGTTTCACCAGCGTTTTGCTAGCGTTTGCAGCGGCAGGGGAGTAGAGACTATGTGGCCGTAGAGACGCGCAATCGATGTGTATTGTAGAGACTGAGGGCGAGTGAGAGACGCGCAATCGATGTGTTTTGTACCCTCCAGCTCTCCCATAGTCTCTACTCCCCTGCCGCTGCAAACGCTAGCAAAACGCTGGTGAAACGCTGGAGAAACGCTGGCGTACGCTAGCGTGACGCTGGTGACGCTGGGAACGCTAGATCGATATGCATCCTCTCCCCAGCACTGCCGCTGGCGAGAGGATGCGCGTACGCTGGAAGCGCTACGCTACGCTGCGGTACGCTATGCTACGCTGGCGCAAAGTATAAACGCAGCCCAACGTAACTTCATCGGAATTCGCACGGAATTTACTGCCTTGTATGTTGACATGTGCGCCCAAGAGAGTTAAGTTACTCACGCCTCACCCCTAGACGATTTTCTTAATGTTCAGAATGTGTCCTGTATATTGCTTCCTGGCAAATTATTTCATTCCCATACCTTTTTTTCTGTGCGCGAACTCCTGAGCTTCCCCAAAGGAGCTTTCAAATGACTCGAGTGTTTTGGAAGACCTTGAAAATACAACAACTAGAAACATGTGGCGACATTCAAACAATGCAGAAGTGTAAATGTGAAATCATATGTACCATCCATCTTCTTATTTTCTTCATTTCGTATGTTTCTGTGTTCAGGTAGCAGAGCGTCCTATTCGAACGGGTTCACCTCCGCTGCAGCGGTACGCTCATCCAGCTTCCGCTCCACCGACATTTCCCGTTGCATCGGCGGCGTTGTCATATAGTTCTCGTGGTATGGGAATTCAGGTAACAGTTTGGTCATTCACTTCCTCAGAAAGTGGTACACTTTTTTTTCTGCCGGCTTCGGAGTCCATTTGATGCAGAACTTATGTGCGACGTATTTTTGCATGAAGAGCACCCAGAGTATTTTGCATCTTTGTGGCACGAGTGTTTGTAAAAGCGGTCTCACCATTTGAATAGATTTGTTGTGCGATTTACCAATGACTAGACCTCCTTCATAACCAACTTTACTTCAACTTTACCCACTGTATGCTTGCATCTTGTTCACACTATTGCCCCATTACAGGAATCAAATTTGGAGCCAAACGACGAAGTTCAAGCTCTGGAAAAAATTTCTCAGGCTCAGGTATCCATGAAATGAGTACCTCGCGTAGGTGTTCCAGAAGCCGTGTTCTGGCGCCGTGGTTAGCTAGATCGAGCTTTATGAGAGCCTTTTGCACAAAGACGGAATGAGTGTGAAATGGTTACACTGTTGATGTGAATAAAGGTAGGGGTTTAACAGAGGATGCTGACCAGAAGGACTTCGTGATCAACCTTGTGACCGCTGGCGGACCATGAGCTCGCCGGAATGCGGCTCATGAGTGAAATATTGTCCATGTGTTCTTTAACCCTGAATCTTGCGCGTATTCGCATGTTCTCTTTGTTTCAGAGAGATTCATTTATGTTGAAATGCACGCTCTCTAAGGCACTTTGTTTTTTAATCTTGTCTCGAATTGTACATGAGAATGACTAGAGAAGACCTCGAGGTCGAGAGGATCGGTTTTGAGAGACCCACTCCAGCAGACGCGTCCTTAGACGCTGATCTCAAATCTCCTCTCAAAATCTGCCGAGCGTTTTTCCGAGCGTAGTTGAAGGTACTGTCCATGTGTTGTCCTATATTTTGAAGCAGAGGAGCATTTTGTGTTAATAGTGAAG
>MU966888.1:0-14859 GCA_036418165.1 Cooperia oncophora | reverse complement strand
GCTCAATGTTAACAAGTTTGTTCCTCGAGAATTCTCAGATCTCACACGTGTATGAAAACAGCCCTTCAGCTCTTTACATGCTTATTCGCACCTGGCATGAAGCTAGGAAGAACAGGTACACCCAAAGCCAATGATGTGCCTTCCATGATAGCGCACGAGTGAGCGCCGACAATGTTCTTGAGGCCGATCGCTTCTAGCACACCTGAAAGTATTTTCTGTGTTCCAATTAGTGTTTCGATCGGATGACTAGAACATACGTCTAAATCTTGGATTCGGCGCTTTGCGACAGATTTTTTCGTTGCAGATGGTCGTTTTACTATAACTTCGGAAGAACTAGTCCAAGTTACTTCAAATTCATACCGGTGAATAACCCTGACCATGACGAATCTGCGCTTCTTTCTAGTATTCTGGCATTTGTGACTTACCAAACCCTCAGATTGAATCCTCCAATCGGATTGTAAGTATGACGCCTCGACAGATGAAAATCATAACACGAGATTTGTCAATGGACAGGGCCAACTCTAATCTGATTTCCGAATAATTTGGACCTTTTCTGTACAAGTTAGAGCAGTAGAATGTTCTGACGATCGACCAAAAATTAGGAACAGTACAGTGAACCATTAGTTGCGCATATTCTTGGCCTATCTTTGGCAGTTTTCACAAGGTTAATCCTCTTCAAATCGCGACGCTACGGTCCAGCGAACTCGACTGTTAATGTTAACTGATAGAGTGGACAAACTGCTTTTTCGCTAGTGCGTATTACGCGACTTTTTGCCTTTGGGTCTCTGTAAAGCCACAATCAAGACAGTAGTGAAGAAATTTATAGAAAGTGCACAGTTAGGAATACTCAAGTCGGGTTGACTTTTTCAGCGTTCAGAAGAACATTTAGAAAATAACAAACACTGACCTACCCCGATGAAGTCAAACAGTTCCGCTATAGCGACGTCGAACTTTTCCGCTTTTAATTGCTGTAGAACCTCTTTATTGTCGAGAACATCTGAATGATGTGACTCAACAGTTCCGCTTAAACTGTAGCTTTAGAAGCTTCACTAACGAGATAAAGTCTTGGCCGACATACTGGAAAGCATCGGCACGAACTGGAATGGGAATGATGGACTTTACCAACTGAGGTGAGAGCAAAAACTTGAGTAATAACACTGAAATAGCTTCAATCCCTTATTAGTGATCTTCAGCATAGTCCCCACTAAAATACTCGGAATCATCGTTGCCGTAAGATCAGAAAATAAGTGAAAAGTTCCCGTTATCACCACCAATTCTGGAGTGGGAGGTTTGACTCACTGCAATAACTCCAATTGGGTTAGACACACTGGCTGTCCACAAGGGTTTCATATGGTCTCCATCGCGGAGCATAGACATCTCTTCTGTCAGTTCATCATATGGACCGGTTTGGATTAACCGTGATCTGGTGGTTCCATTCCCAACATGTGCAGGTTCAACTATGGGCTGGAATGTGACCTGAAAAATCACAACATTACTCAGAACATTGGAGCAGCTTCAAGGTTCAGGATAGGTGTCAAAATGGGCGGAGATCTCTTGCCTTATGGGCCATACTCTCCCTCTTACTCTGCCCTCGCGAGACAGGTTCGAGTTAATAGCATGGCAGCATCAAGGCATAGGAACCCGCCCGTTTTGACCTGTCCCTCGGGCGTCGAAGCTGCTTCAGTGCTCTGAGTAATAATGATAAAAAATCCGAGGCAGTTGGAATTTTCCGAAAATTGTTGTGCTCCTCAGAGACGAAGTGCGCTTTCTCCTCCGTGGGTCGTGGTTCTTGCTGCGGGTGTGGAGAATCCGTCTGCATCCCCAGTAGCGGGCCACTTTCTCCGCTTAAAAGTGCGCGGGAAGTGAGCTGGACGGCACCAGCGAGTGCTACCACCATACTCCATTCTGGAGTTACTGCAGCGACCCATGATGACAACGCCTAACCATAGCCACACGCGCTACTTGTCTGCGTCCCCTCACTTTTGCTTGTTCTCCACCGCAAAGTACGTGTTCCGCTGTGGGACCTCGGAATTAACGCAAGTGCTGAAAATTCAAAAAGGATGGAGTGGGGAGATAGCACTCGGGTTTCACCCTACAGTTCCGTGCTTTTCTGTGCTCAGAAAATGGTTCGCTAGTGCAGTTGCGGACCCTTTCGCCTCGCACATGGGATCCCTGAGTGTACAATTGTCTTGAAACAGGGCACGATGTGGACTCCTCAGGTCAACACGAAAGAAGTTGCTGTAGGCGTGGACCAGCTCAGAAGTTGGTGTGCGCGTTCATAATAGGTTGTACGGAAAGTTTTTTACTTTTTACTCCTTTTATTTTTACCGAAGTACACTTCCCCGGAGTAGCTGTAACTTTATTGTTCAGAGTATGCCAGGTGGTCGCTGAGGAGTAGGGGGTCTAACATTGCCATTTCTCCCATCCCGATGCTGTACCCTGTACCGGTTCATGATTGCCAACACCCTCCCCACCACCTCATCTGGACACATCATTACTTGAGTTTTCCTAACCTTTTGGGAACTATCATTCAGTATGTTTAATCAAAGGAAAATCCACTCACCACGTCATGACCAGCATCAACGAGCGTGTCGGCTATTTTACCCATGAAATTCATGTGGCTATAGGCGTATTTCGGATTCATAACGAGTATTTTGTACGAGTCACACAAACATAATAGCATGGATAAGAATATCAAAATCATCTGAAAAGTGATATGTACGTTAAGAGAAAAATAATGACAAATCCAACAGCATATTTCTAGGGTGAACAAATAATGATCGAATAACTTTGTAAATAAACAGTTATGAGGATGTTTTCAGGAAAGTGACCAGGTCCTAAAGAGTGCTTCACACAAATAAATAAGGAAAGGGGGCCTCGTTTGTAACCAACTCTCAGCAAGCCTGGGCCCAGTGTTAGTGCAAGACCCGTGAGTCAGGAGCTGATCGAAGGCGAGTGATGCGGATTGACTGCCCTAGGTCAACAGGGGACAAATATCACTGCTCACTGCTTCATGTTTTCTGTGCTGGCAATGGAATTACACATGAAAGCAAAATGCGGACACACGAAAAAAACTCGGAAAGATGACTATGTTCCAAATCTGGTCAAAAAGGAAAGGCAAAGACCTCATTTAGCTGCGTCGCACGATGGAGCCGTATAGTAAGGGGCAGGGGGAGGGTCAGTATAAATGTCACGTGCGCTATGTGTTGGTGGTTGAGTGCGTTTTAAAACCAGGGCACATCATTGGTTGAGGAATCCCCATAGGGGGGGTCGTATTTGGCCGCCAGGAGAGGGGGGTCGTAATGAGGGCGGTAGCCAGTATCGAGCAGCGCAAAGGTCTCAGTGTGCTGAGTCCAGAGTAGCGGAACTCGCTTTGTAGAGAACTCGGATATGTAAAAGAAATAGTAGAAAACTTTCAACCATCAATTAATCCGAAATAACTGAAATTATTATTATAATAAGTCGACATTATCTCGTAAGTCCGTTGATGACTGAACAGTACAACTCATACTCTGGTTCGTTGCGGATGATGGGGCGTGTCCGCGATTACGCTTGGCGCTGAGCCAACCTCTTTTTTCAACAAACGACAGGACTACCATATCGTTCGTACCAGACGTTTTCCAGCAGTTGGTCTCCTTTATCGGAGACAGCAATTGGCGGAGCACACATCTGGCGGCGTCGACACAGACACGCTCCATCATCCATCATCGCAAGGGAAAACACTGTAAACAAGTGCACAGGTTCGCCATGGATCTCCCTGAATCCTATAGACACATTTGCTCGCGTGGACAGACATTACGCACAAATTGCACCATCCCTTCACCTCTGCGCGGACCTCAGGGCGCGGCGCATCCAAAGTCAGCGTGATCGGCGCTAAACGAACCATATTCTGCTCCTGCTCCACCAGAGGATACGTTTTTCATGCATTCCTGGTTATTCGAACACGCTCACTTGAAACGGTACACAGGAAACGGGTTTTTCGCGCAGCTGGGAGTGTTCCCCAAGAAATCCCCATAGCGAGATCTCATGAATCCCGAGAACTTCAGAAACAGCTCAAGAGTTTTTAGAAAGAGAAAATCTTCAAACACTCGAAACCATTCTCAGATTTGTGAAATGTTGAGTTACAAAAAAAATATATTGATTCAAACCTGTTCAGTTGAAATCACTCCCCAACGAATCCTTATGGCAGATTTCTCTGTGATTTTTGCGACCTCATAAAATTCTTCAGAACTTTTAGGAAGTGCAAACCTTCCTCTACACGAATACGGTCTCCTCTTCCCCACAGGTCCGCTTTTGAGGAAGTTATGGTCCTTCAAAGACACACCCCACTTTGCTGAAAGTTCGCGCTCCAGTGCTAAAATTGACGAATAATCTCCAGTCACGGCTGCAATTACATTACCATCTCTGCCTACGTACATCCACACTTCGGTTAATTCGCATTTTTACGCATTCCTTTTTTGTTTTTTCGTTTTAGTCATAGTCTCATTTAACTCGCATTTATGCTGTGTTTATGCTACTCATCCTGTTTTTGATTACAAACGCTTGCACATAAGTAAATCAACTCAACTTAGGTAGGACTGTTTATATCTATTTTTTATATCTAATTGTTTATATCTAATTTCAGGAAGTATGTAACGTCAAACAGGTGGGGCGGGGTCGTACCCAGACTCCACCAAATACCCCATCGAATGCTGTGCCCTGTTAAATAACTAGGCGAGAAACGAACGTAAAGATGGTTAAGCATTTATTTTAACCATTAAACACCTACCTAAGTTCTTGCGGTAGCTTAAGATAAAATTCCTTACCTGGCGAGGCACCATCTTTGACCCGTGTCAGGTAAGGGGGCGGCTTAGTAGGGATACTCCGTCTTCAGGCCAGCTGAGAAACCAGAGATGCGACGCAGGAGTCGGAGAGACGACGATACGCTGTACCCCCCCCCCACCGCATTATTTTGGAGAAAAACTCGAGAAATTTTCATCCATAAAACTCCGAAATAGTCGTAAGAATATGGCGAAACTTCGGAATGGAATATGGTAGGTAGCGTGGGAAGATCGGAGAATGAGGGTCGTATCAGAAGAGGAAATTATGAGGGTAGAATCGCAACATTATGGATTTCTAGCTTACCAGTCGAGTGCTAAATGTGCTCTCAGGAGCTGCAAGTTGCAAAAAACCTGCCTAGAGTACGCAAAATATATTAGGAGCGCTGAAATTGGTCTAATGACGGGGGGGGGCTTCGGAAAGCGTCATGTTTTTGAGCTCTGGCATCCAAATAGCTCCTCATTTAATGAAAGACGTTGGGTCAAGTGCTTTCAATCAGGTGGTACAGGTAAACCTCACTTGTCACGTGTTCAGTGAAAGACCATACGGCAACCCCTAGCGGTCTCGGTAAACACTTCCTCAATGACAGCGCTGACATTGCGTCTAACCTTTGGCCACTTGATCTTTCCGATGAGTCATCTTGTTGATGTCACTAGAGTTCGACCTCCTGCTGAGGTGTTGCAAAAAGAGCGCTAACTGATGGTATTCCTCTCGAGACACCCTATGGAAGAGCGCGTTCAAGATTCATTAACTACTACAACTGAACACTGCTGGAACCAAAAATATTTTGTGAAATAAAAGGCTTCTAAAAACTAAAGGCGTCGGAACTGAATGACGCTGTTTGATAAGGCGCATCGTTAACTTAATGACTCATTTTGGTTTTGGAACAGTATTACTGATCCTACAGAAAAAATTTCCATCAAAAAATATATGATGATAGGGAAGGGGTTTTTACAGGATTATTATAACCTTTTCTGAGAGACACTTTCTGAGAGTTCTTTTGAGGAGGTTTGGGAGGAACTTCGAGAACCCATCTATGTATTTTGTAAGAAGGTTCCCGAAAGGAGACCATCAAATGTCGGTTAGTGCGTCTCGAGAATGAGACTATTGGCCATAACATTACAAGCCGATTAGGGAGTCAGAAAAAGAAGAAAAGATTCACGAATGTCAGCGGCTACACCATTTCTCAACGACTGAGATTCCCGAAGAACGGCGTTCTCCATGGTTTACGGCTGATCTCTGCTCAACGAAAAAAAACTGGGTCGACCCTGTGCGCTTTGATTTGACCTTCAGCCAAGAAAACTATTCGGTTCTAGCGTTCTTTGGTCAGTAGCAGATGCTAATTGACAAGAACGGGGACCGTGAAAGGTCATCGTCATGTTTTACAATAATTTCTCTCTTCCTTAGAGCGTTGAAGCTGAAATCAATTTAAAACCAACTCAAGGCGGAATGGGATGCGTAGGAAGTGAAGTGAAATGTAAACGCAACTTGATGTTCCAAGAAAGCTCATTCAAAAACTATTAGATAAAAAATCAGAATTTGAAAAATTTCCGTTTGGAAGCAGTCTTCTCGCCAAGGTAACGAACGACCTTACACAAGCGCTGTAATCCTGATGTACATTCCATATCCAGAGATGAGGAGTCCGTCACCGGGCACTTCATTTCAGCGTGGCTGCACGCTTTTAGCTTCCGGTAGGATGTGGCCTTTTGGGACCAACCGTAGTCATCGCTTTGCCAACAAGACCTGTCTACAATGGAACTGAGATAAATGAAAGCAAATCGAGGGCGTATCCGCTCAACTATAGCGGGTAAGCAGATCACGCGACTGGATCCCACGGATGTCATAAGCGAACGCCTGGACGACCGCCTATGCGATGGTCAGACTTCTTCGTGAAAGCTCTGAACGAATGGTATGAAGTTCATCGTGTCCCTCGAGCAGAGAGATGTCCTCGAGCAGAGAGAGTCCAGCAACTCTTGCACGTTGCAGGGACGAATGGAGACGTTACTGGTGCCCGCTTGAGGAACTCGATGATCAACGGGAGCACAGGATGATACAGGTGATAGGGTAAGCAGAATTCTTCAGCATTCACATGAAAACAAACAGCATTCGACCAAAGAAAACAAAGAGGAGAAGTTCAGCACAATGCGGTCACGGATAGCTGTATATTCAATAGAAAAAGACACTATAGACCCCAGTCAGACACAAGTGCACGACCAGTCTTGAGTAATTTTTCCCTTAACGCAATAATCTGGTAAACCAGTGACCACTTACAAAAGATCAATAAAATGTGTTTATTCTTTAGCAGAACAACAGGCAAAACTTGTACGCAGAACCAGTTATCTCTTAGCGCCTATTGGGATGACACTGGTTGCATGAAGTGTGTCTAACATTAATAACTTTGCAGAAACAATCGCATTTCGGAAAAGAATCATACCGTGTTCCATAGCTTGAGAACCCGGTACCTGATTCAACTCCAGCTCAGTTTATGACCCAACTTAATAAGTTCAACAGCAAAACTGTGGATTTAAAGAGGCACCCTAATTCCATTCCTTCCATTTGCGAAATGTACAGATCATCTGCTGTGGAAGTGCACCACTTCTGCTGCGAGGGAAAGCGTTGTAGTGAAGCTAAAAAGTTGTAAGCTGAATGGTTTTTTCATAGAACCGCCCACAAGGAAAGCATCCGGCAGAAGAAAACCACCACCAGCACGACCAACCATAGTCACAGGCGCTAGTTACCTGCACCCTCCCAGTTCTGGCTCATATGCCATTGCTCTTACGACCTAATGTGGCGTAGGTGGAGTGCCCGCTGCTCTACCCAAGCTCCCTAGCAGAATTTCAATAAATTACTCCATCCATCTACTCTCATTCTTGGGAGAAAAAGCTCCAGAGTTGATTCCCGTGTGTTTTGTACTGACTTCCAATTGTAGCGAGCGATCTGGGGGAGTGTTACACGTTTTAGAGAGGGTTATCGCCATGATAACACTTATTTCGCTCCACGAATTGTTTAGTATGTAAAGAAAGCACAAGCGTTTGGAAACTACGATGTTCGCTGCGAACGATAGGGCATGTCAAGGCTAGTGGGTTTGGCACACCGCCATACCGTTTTTCTCTTTCGACAAGCGACAAGACTGGATCATATCGTTCGTATCAGTATCAGTTTTCCACCGGTTGCTGTCGCTGTGCCGCATCAAGATGGCGAACGGGCTGGCGGCGGGCCAAACTCAGCCTCAATTACACGCCCCATAATCCGCAGCGAAAAAAACATGCTCATAGGTTTCGCACTTCCTTGTATTATGCTTTCCGTGATACATGCTGAAGTCCATAGCAGGGCGGAAAGGTGCAACCATGATTTTCGACTCAGGTATTTTGTCTGGGTTGCGACGTGTATGTGAGTGAATAATAGACTGTGAAGATATGCTTGGCAGAACACACTTGTAATCGTTTGGCTACGGCATCGCTAGTAGGAGGAAGACGCCATGTTTGCTTCGAAAATGATTTTTCCGAGCTGCGAGAAAATTTTGTTTCGGTTGTTGACTTTTTTCGATATTTCCCGTTTAATAATTCTCAAGAAACAGCTCAGATACATGTGTGCAGCAATGGTTGAGGACACTGTGAACGTATAGGGGAAAGAAAAGAACAGATGGTTATAAACCAATATGACGCAGTCTGCCCACAAGTAAACCTTTCAAATCCGCGAGCAATCTGCACTCCTCTGTCCCTGAGCCTGAGAGGTAGCGACGTGGCATTAAACATTTGGCACGGAACTGGTTACTCGTGTGGAATTTCCAGTCTGAGACAACTGTCATCTTGGTCTGTGTTGGACAGAGACACGACAACAATTGTGTCAAGATGAAAAGTAGCTCACAAGGTAAGGCATAGACTCTTGCAGTTTGAGTGCAGAGCGATGCAGCCACGCACTACCCAATCTCAATGAATTTCAAGCTATAAGCGAGGCAGTACGAATGTCGGCCTGTTGGACAAGAACTTCGTAAGAACAAGAGCCATTTTTGGTTTAAAATTTCTAATTGCGTCTGTGTATTTTGTGTGCAGAAATACAGTGAATGCAGTGATCTATGCACCAAGCCCCCCCCCCCCCCCCCCCCCCCCTGTCACGTATTTATCCACAAAGCTCTGGTTCTGACATTAAAGGGCAGCTGCGCCACGATAAATCCCAAGACGACTAGGATCAATGCTCCTGGCAGGATGGAATTCCACGACCCTGGGAGGCACTGCATAGCGGCTTTCGCGAGGGAAGGTGCCCTTATAAGGGCCCTATCAAGCCACAACATTACGTCCCAAACGCCCGCCACGCCCGCCCGCCCACAAATGGACGACCGTTCCTGACGCTCGTATTCATTCATTTGCTAAGCAAATTATGAAGCGAAGGGATTGGTATGAAGCGGCCGTGATGCCTGCATGCATACTATGGGTAACCCCATATGCTAGCACCATTCCTCGGTTAGCGCGGTGCATAGGCAATCTGCCCACGGGGAAATGCTCGTCCGGAATCCGATTTTCAAGTCACTGGAAACGGCTAGGGCTTTTTTCGTTTCGCAAAGATATTTTGAATTTTCGTCACTCCATGCTTCTTTCGCATTTTCCACATACAGCCTAACTATGGATTTTTAGCGCTAAAGTAGGAAACCATCGTGCCAACTGCTTAATTCAAGCATTGAGTTTCGCAATGTTCTAACAAACTAGTCAGAATGCGCGAGACCGCCCTAGTGACGGGGTACAAGATTGTGTGCGCATCATTGTCAGCATTGCATACACATGGTGACAACTACGCAGCGGTCACAGAACAGCGAAACGAAAACTAAACAGAAAACAACGGAGAGGGCGTGAGTATTTACGGCCTTTGTAGCGCATTACTATCAACAATTTACCGAAAGACAAGCGAGATTATTGCAGTATACCTGTTCCTGGCGACAGTAACTGTTCAGCATATTGAACATCGCGTGTCTTGATACGAATGCACGCGCTCACTCCCGTTCCGAGATTTTGTGAACCGATGGCAAAGCACATATTTCAAGCACAGAAGTTGGCTTCTGGCGAATTCGAGCTGCAGAAAATTTGGCGCTCTAGCACTAATAGTAAGTGAGAGGATGACCAAAAGGACGCCCCTTTGCTCTTCAGCGAAATTTTGGGAAAATACGCGGTGAAAGTAGTGTTCTCTCAAAATAAGAAAATTTGTTTTCACAGAGCAATGGTCTGCTGATTCCAGACCGAACGTGCCAGATCACTGCGGGAATGGTAAATCGGTATCAGCATGGCCTTGGACTAGATGCACTGGCTTGTAAATCGCCTAGACCCTCACAGATGAATGTGTAGGCTATACAAAGAGGGCATTAAAAAAGACACTTTGGCCGAGTCACAGTAAAGTTTACGCAGCCCAGATAGAAGATGTGGATACAAGTACCAGGGCGGAAGATACCCAAGATGTTCCTCGATAAGCAGGAGCAGGCTCTCGTCCATCACCTTCATGTACACCGAAATATGAAGTCATCAAGTCACCTCCGAGCAGCTGCGAAAGTTTCTGTATCCAGTAACCCATGGACAGCTACCTGTCGACCGGTACTTGATCTAGAGAACCCAGCATCGAGCAGCTCCGACAACGTCGCTACGGTCCAGGATATCATCTTCACCGCAGTCGCCAAGGCGCGGGTTGATGGTATGGACCGGAAGTTCCTGGAATGGGAAGACCGATATTTTCTTCGTGGACCCGGGCTGAAAGTGAACGCTGACGTTACATCGACCAACTCGAGAGATACCCTGCCTTCATGTCGTCGCCTGTATCATCGGAACTTCGAACTGCTACAGGATTGAGTGTCACCACATGGAATCGAAGGACGTTGGAAAAACTCTCGCCTACTTGGAATCGAAGGGCGTTGAGAACCTGAAGAAGACGGAATATCCAAGTGTGTCACCTGACCCAAACCCCTCGATTACCGGGTCCGGGAGGAGTTCCAGGTGGTCTACAGTGGCGGAGAAATCAACGATCTCGCTGAACTCAGGCACCGAATCACGGTCGCGTGGCAGAATCTCTCGATGGCGTTCGTCCAGAAGGCTGTGGCGGAGTTTCGTGATTGTGAGCAATGTTGTTGACTGTGTTGGTGAAAATGCAATCAAATTCTGATAAAGTGTAACTTATATCGCCTTGAAAGTCTAGGAAGAAAAGTGTCTTTTATTCGGCCCCCTGTATGTCCATGTGGCTCTCAAGAAACCACTGACTCTGAGTGGAATTTGAACGCTTACGCGCACCTAGAAGGCGAAAGCTTCATCTATTCTATGTATGCTGAGAACGCAGTCTACATTGCTGCCCCACCCTTCCCTTTCTTCGTTCAAATCTAGGGTTCGCGATTCTTTCTCTCGTTAAGGTGATAGTCAAGTGAGCACTGCTGCTAGTTATTGAATTCTGCAACTCTTCCATCAGTCCCGAATCCTTGATAGCATTGTGTCTTATGAGGCTTCGACGCATGGATGCACTCTTTTGTATTGCCTATGTCTTTGCTTGTTTATATTTTCTGTTTTCACTGCTCTGGCAGAGGTGGAGTTTGTTGCCGTGCGGCAGTGCATATGTACAGTCAAGTCCACGCAACCTTGTACCCGATCCCTAGTTCAGTGTCGCGTGTGCCTGCCGCCAGGCTGTCGCGCTCACTGATGATCACTCGAAGATCATAATTATGAAGCCTAAGTCCTCCAAACTATTTTTCATTTATTTCACACAGTCAACCGACGCGTTTCGTCTTCTGACCTTTAACACAGTACCTCATCTTCATGTGTCAGTAGACCCTTATCCGAAGCCCACTCTCCCCTCGTACGCGTATGTTTGGCGCAAATGCGCTTAATGTTTGATGTCCTTGAATTACGACTAATCATACCAGCAGTAGTTCTTGGTCCGAAATTACCGCACTATCAAAGTATATCTAATCCAAAAACACGAATTATTTTTCTGGTGGAACTCTGCAGGTAATAATCGGTGTGCTGATTACGGATATGACATTCGCTTTTGAGGCTGGCGCAATCTGGCATCAATAGGCGCTAATTCGGCCCCATTTTTCTCACCAAAATTGGTGCAAGTTTGCATGAGGTTGCTCTGTACTCTAGTCACAAATATGACATTTATTTTCAGCCTATGGCTATGACTGCCACCTCACACATTTTAGCTTTTCAAGCACGCATTCACCCTGAAGTACCCTCTCCTTGAGAAACATCGTTTCCTGGCTCGCTGCCTGTTCTTTGCACCTTTCAACGCTTTGGCAGCCACCCTCGTCATCTATTTGTTTGCGTTACAGGGCTATGCGGCCCGACCATGCAGGAAAGTTGAAGTGAAACTTGTCCCAGGCAACCTGAGTGGTTCGAACGGTACGTATTAATTGTTTCGCATTGCTTAACTCGCCTCGCGCATGGGGCGCACCCTGAACTGATTGGCCCGACATCGTCGTTGAGTTGTTACTGCGAATAGCATAAGTAGTCAGCAAACAAAAGAAATTGAAGGTTGCAATGACCTTTCCTCCTTTTCCGACTTTTCGTCGCCTGGGGTGGGGTCCCGGTTGAATTCGTTCTCCACGAGTTGAGTTGTGTGCAAGCACCAGTATTTATTTTGAGCTAGTATTCCTGAGTAAGGACCATAATCTGGCATAGGACCTTCTCAAGGGAGGGCATAACTTGTTCAAGCAGTTCGCTCATGATTTGATGTTATATGTTATTAACAGAGCAAGTTCGATTTTCAGATGATTTTATTGTACTTATCTACGTTATTATGTCTATGTGAATCCTACAAAATACTTGTTATAAATCCCAAATTCGGCTATAGTCATATGAACTTTATGGGTAAAATAGCTGACGTGCTCGTTGATGCTGGTCATGAAGTGGTAAGTAACTTTTACTTTCATAAACTGAAGAATGCTACTTCATAGTAAATTATAATATCAAACTGATGGCAAAAAGTAGCACGTCATTCAATTCTGAGATGCTTCTGTATTCGACTTCCATTTAGAGTAATGAACTAACTTGAAGAGATACCTGCTTACTGCGGACGCTGGGCAGCAGGTAGACCGCCCGTTCTTCTATAGTTGCTATTGCTTGCCTAGCTTGAATAGGACCAGGTGGCGCTGCGCCAAAGCCAACCCCGATGACACTCCCCCATGGTTTTCCAGGTATCCCAGCTTCTCGGAACCATTAACTGATATCAGCTTCGCTTGCCTTGAGGAATGAAAGATTTGTGGATCTTTTAGCTCACTGTTCAGGCCATACACCAGCGGAGAAAGAAGGTTGAGACAAACCAAAGTAACCATTCCATCTTGCTCATTCTTGTTCGCTACAGATGACAGGGCGTGTCAGTGAGCTGGGTTTGGCGCGCCACCGTCTGAAGGGTGTAAGTGCCAATCTGGTGGGCAACGACTGATACGAACGATACGATGCAGTCTTGTCGCTTGCTAAAAGAAAAAAAGAAAAGCGGGTTGACGCAGCGTCAAACCTAGCTGACCCCTGACAGGCATCATCATCCGCAGCTAAAAGGACTACATTTTACTCTAAACCCAGGGTAATAATAATTGATAATTCGGTGTGGTAACGTGATATCAGTAAAGCAAGTTCAAAGTCATTACATAATGTGAGAATAACAAGAGGCACCCACTCAACATAAACCCAACGAAATTTCAGGTCACATTCCAGCCGATAATTGAAACGATGTTTGCTGCAAACGGTACCACCAAATCTCGTTTGATACAAGTTGGTCCATTTGATGAGTTCAAAAAGAGGTCACTTTTTGACGAGGAAACTCACATGAAACCGATTTGGACAGTCAGTGCGTCTAACCCGATTGGAGTGGTCTTGGTGAGCTCAAACTCATATTTTTCTTCTCATTAAACTATTGGTCATTCATATACGCTCACAAATGGTGGCGCTTTTTTCCTCAACTAAAATTTTGCATGAACGATGGACCGTTTTGTCAACGTGCTTTATGACATTTGGTGGATCAACCTATTTCCCGTACAACAATATGAATAGCTTCTCTGACGATTCAATTTTTGCATTTACCATGCTACCCTATGATGTATAATCTGTTACGTGCACTCCACGTTCCTGATACGCATTAGGCGTGGCCGTGTGCTTCATTTGAAGCAATAGCCGTAAGATTGGTTATCCTGTGAATCTTTCAATTTTTCCTAACTGACAACCAAGTTGCACGAGATATATCATAGTCGCTAATCGCACTTAAAGAACTCCAACTAAGCTGTGAGTGACAGACGACCTGGAAGAGGTTCCGTATCCATTCAGGTTATCGGTGATTTTGATGGCAGAGTCGTATCCAAACGTGAACGACTCACTGCCATCAAAATCACCGGTAGCCATCGAGAAAAGTATTTTTGCACACTTTGTTCACTGACTAGCATATCAGGGATTAGGAGTTATGTCTGTCTGTCCTCTGCGTGTGTCTGTCTGGCGGTGTGTGTCATTCTGTCTTTTTTGTGCGCGTATGCCTGACCGTGTGTCTGTCTGTCCATCCTTATTTTTGTCAGTTTTTATGTCCTGTCTTGCTGTCTATTTGGCTTCTGAGGCACTGGATGCATGACGCAGTAGGGCGCTTTGGCGGCAAGGGACGTATGCATCAATAACGCCTTCATTCATTCAACCTTCATGCTTTGCAGCAGAGTCTGCCAGCTCAACCAGCATTCGCCAGGAGTAGGAAGTATGGGGAAGTAGGAGAGTAGCAAACAGCTCGATTAGGCATCGTGAACCTGTGCAGCCGCACTGCACGACTGCTAAAGCACAGAATTAGGCGATTGTGCGGTGTTTGGTGCGGCGGTTGCACTCGCCGTGATTCCACGACGCCTAATCCACCTGTCTGGTACCTCCTAGTTCCCCATACTCTCCGCTCCCAATCGCTGGTGGCAGATTGTATTATATTATATATATTATAGATATTATACATATATACTTATATATTACTGAGACTACTTTGGTTACCGCTGTCACATCAGGCATTATTTCTGTATTAATTCCATTTCAGAATGTTCCAGTGCTAGTCAATATG
>MU966887.1:317504-361888 GCA_036418165.1 Cooperia oncophora | reverse complement strand
ATCCTTTTCAGTTGAAGTGTGTGTGCAACTAGGAAAAGTGAGAAAAAGTCAAAGAAGAAGATTTCACAAAACATTTTGGAAAACCGTCACCGCGCTGGAAAGGTGGGCGGGGTGTTAGGGCAGGTCTTGCAGCAGTACCTGCGGTCTAGTTATCAACTGCTCTTGGTAGGGAGGGGGGGGGGCTAATCTTCATATGGGGAGGGGGCCCAAGAAAAAAGTCACTTTGCTTCATTGACTTTCGAGGCGCGTTACACCTTATAAATTCTAATCGGACATTTCTACTACCATATTGAAGAGCATATTATTATAAATACTATTATGACACTCCGCCGCAGCCTTCTGGAGGAGCGCCATCGAGAGATTCTGGCACGCAACCGCGATGTGGTCTCTGAGATCAGCGAGATAGTCGATTTCCCCGCCACCGTAGACCACCCTAATGAACTCCGCCCGAACCAGGTAATTGAGGGGGTTCAGGTCAGGTGACCTGCTTAGATATTCCACATTCTTTAGGTACCCAGCCCCCTTCTATTCCAAGTAGACGAGGGTTTCTCTAAGCCCTTCGATTCCACGTGGTGGCACCCAATTCTGTAGCAGTACAAAGTTTCCAAGAAGGTACGGGCGATGACATGTAGGGAAGATATTCTTCTTGAGTTGGTCGATGTAACCGCCAGCGCTCAGCTTCAGCCCGGGGTCCACGAAGAAAATATTGGTCTTTCCATTTCAGTGCGTCCCGTCCATACCATCAACACGCGCCTTGGCGACTGCCGTGAAGATGATGTCCTAAACCGCAGCGACGTTGTCGGAGCTGCTCGATGTTGGAAGTCTTCCAGATTGAGAGTACTGGTCTCCAGGTAGCTACCCATGGGTGACTCCACACTAGAAGTTTCGCCGCTGTTTGGAGGTGAAATGAATTCCAAAGGTCTTCTCCAGTCAGGCTGCGACTGGAGATGACCTCATATTTTGGCGTACATGAAAGTGATGGGCGAGGGCCAGCTCCTGCTCATCGAGGAACATCTTGGCTATCTCCCGCCCTGGTACTCGTATCCACGTCTTCTCTCTGGGCTGCGAAAACTTTGCTGATATGTTACTCGGTCGGAGTGACTTTTCTTTGACCCTCCCCCCTGTATATTGTTTATCTGCCATCAGATGAACTAACAAGGGACATCTTTCAGGTCGTGGCGCGCTTTTTGGAAATGGTTCGTTGCTTATTCTAGGGGTCCATACAAAGACCACAAAAATGGGTTCCATTTTTGCTATGCGTTTCTGTGGAGGTCAAAAACTGAGTTCAAAGAATCTGACAAAGATGGGCGATTTTAACTGTAATAATGGGCTCAGTTCTGATTGTAACTTCGAGCATGCATAGTTCATGAGGTGCTCGTTGATTAGGCTTCAAAACTAGTTTTTAAATAAAGTCGAAATGTAAGTATCATGTAGTAACACACTTGGCATGCACCGCTGCAACAGTGATGTTTTTGAGCTGTTTTTGTTTGTTAACTGCTGTTTTACGCCGCACGTACGTTTCAAAGATGCGTGAGTTATGGCAACAAGTCGGACCAGACGGGATTTGAAACCCGCACTCTTCTGCTTTCGTGCACTGCGTTCCTATTACGCTACCGATGGCGGCCTTGTGGTTCACTGCCGATATCGGCTAACCGGCTCATCACGTTGAACGTGTGAGTGCTTGAAGGTAATGGCACAAATAGCCATTGAGCTGAGTGGTCAAAAGTGGCCTCGGTAGCGTAATAGGGAACGCAGTTGCACGGAAAGCAGAAGATGCGGGTTCGAATCCCGTCCCTGGTCCGACTTTTGCCCATAACTCAGCATTCTTGTGAAAGTGATGTTTTTGTCAGTGGTTCCTTCGCACTCACTACCGGCGAATCGGATGGCGCAGCGGATAACCAGGTGGATTGTAGAAGGGGCGACGTCACGGGACTATGTGAATCGGATCTTCCTTGTAGCAAACTTTTTGCAGCTCTCAGCTTTCTACTCATTAGCGTTCCTGTGTGTCTGGCACTGGAAATAAGCCAAGTATATGCCATTTGAAGGCGTATTATTCATTCTGATACCTTACAAACCAGCTCGGTGGAGAAGCCTGTTTCCGGGAATGTTTCCAGCACCATATTGTTTATTTGCCATCAGATAAACTAAGTGTTGGCGCCTTCAAGGACGTGAAAAACTGACTTAGATAGAACTTTTTCCCCGCTGGTGTTTCGACTCTCTGAACACAAATATCTTCGTCACGAACAGGTCAGACAATAAAATGCGTGTAATGTGCACTGGGGGTATCAGCACGCCCGAGCTTCCCCCTTGCTCACAGAGCGCCCGAACTTGCCAAAAATTGCTCATAAATTCCTTTCATAGGGGAGTACGTGTGAGCGCTGATATACTGGTCATGCTTGAAGTCTTTTGAGCCGTATTTCTGCAAAACCAAAGAAGCAGCTATTCAAGATGGGATGCATATTACCGTGTGCGTCTCGGGCACTGAACTCAAATCCGGTTTCAGAATTTGCTGAACGATTCTCTAGGAAGAGTTAGGGGGGGGGGAGTCGTTCTAGCATAGCACTTGCCAATCCTCCTTTGCGCAGCTCAAGTTAAGTTTGAAGGCATGCTGTGTCAAGTTGTCGATGGTGCAGTGGATAGGTAAGTTGCGTCACATACAGTGCGTAACAAAAGTATGTGGACACCTCAAATTTTTGTCCTGCAAAATTGCCTTTGATTTTTGCCATATGAGACCTTTATTGATGAATTCCTCATAGGCGAGAACATAGGAATACACTAATTCCAAACACTTTGTGGACTACTGAACAATTATTTATGGTTTTGAAAAAGTTTCTTTATAACAAAAGTATGTGGACACCTGAGGAAGTCTAAAGTTTGGCTCCAGATCTGCAATCCATTTTCATGGTTTCTAGTCCCCATTAACCTGTACTCATGCCTGGTCGTGGTAGTCATCCCTACGAAGACGAACAAGCTCGCATTCGAGCTTTCAGTGGTGCAGGACACTCGAATAGAGAAATTGCCAGGGAGCTTGGACTTTCGGCGACGTGCGTTGGCATATACCTCCAGAATCCTGATGGCTACCACTCAGTACCTGTTTCGAGGCACCGACGATCTTTGTCCGCGAAAGACATCAGAAGAACTACCTCTAACTCCCCGCTTTCTGTGGCACAGATCCATGATGCGATGAATCTACCGGTCTCAAAAATGACAATATGGGGCTCTATTCGATCAAATGAGCACATCACTCGGAGACCATGAAGAAAGCTCCCTGTCTAACTGCCAGGCACCAGCTGGCAAGACTGAACTTTGCGCGTGCAAAAATGGCGACGTCGTGGGACAAGGTGTAGTTTCTTGAGATATCTAGTAAAATCAGTAACGCCAACATATTATGCGCATTTCCCTTTTTAGGCTATCTTCACTGATAAAAAAGAGTCAATCTCGACGGTCCAGATGGATATCAGCATTACTGGAAATACCCTTTGTAGCGATCCGGTTTATGTTCTCGAGACGAAAGTTTCGGAGGCGCCTCTTTTGATGGTACGGGTGGTTTTGGAAGCAGAGGCAAACTTGGAGCTTGCCTTCCCATCGTAGTGTATGAACAGTGAGGAGGCACCAAGGAGTGCTTGAGTCTAACCTCTTTCCTTTTCTGAGCGGGCCACGAGCAGGACACATGTAATGCGGCAGGACAACGCCGCCGTGCTATGTTTCAAAATCTGCTAGAAAATGGCTCCAACGCAATGGTATCAAAGTGACTGATTGGCCGGCGTGTTCTCCTGACTGCAACTAACGAAATTCTGTGGGGAATCATGGTTCGGCGAATCTACATGAACAGTGGGCAGTACAACAGCGTGCGAGACTTGAAGGAGGCAATGATTGCTACATGGGAGGAAATCGACGAAGACACCATGACAAATCTAGTCCACAGCATGCCGTACAGAATGTTCGAAGTAATAATGAACATTGGAGGAAGAACCAAATTCTATTTTCCACGATATATTTGTTTTTTGTTAAGTGTCCACATACTTTTGTTATTAAGAAACTTTTTCAAAACAATAATTAATTGTTCAGTAGTCCACAAAGTGTTTAGAATTAGTGTATTCCTATGTTTTCGCCTATGGGGAATTCAACAGTAAAGGTTTCATATCGCAAAATTCAAAGGCAGTTTTGCAGGACACAAATTTGAGGTGTCCACATACTTTTGTTACGCACTGTATGGGAGGTCATGGGTTCGGTTCCTTGACAAGTTCGCATTTTTGCATTCCTTTGGAACATCTTCTGTGAGTTCAGAGAATACTTCTATCCGTTATTTTGTCAAGCTTGCTCTTACTTGCAGCAGGAAAAGACTTAAAAGCCGGCAATTCTGCTTCGCTTTTAAGAATTTTAGGCAGTGTTTACCCTTTACTGCAACCACCCGAGATCAAGCCGTTTCAGACCGACTTTCTTCTTCGTGCGCAGAATTGCCTGAAAGTTGCCTACTAGGGTAGTCTGCAATTCCAAACATGATTGTCACATCCGCTCGGTACGAAACTTCCTAGCACCCGTGCCACAGGCGCCAGCGCAAAAATACCCTAAATCAACAAGTTCGTTGAAAACTTGTCAACTGGGGCAGTTTGACCCGCTAAACATGGGTATCATATCCGTACACTTGGAAACCGCCTGACGCATACGCTACAAGCGACCCATCACATGCTTGTTCCGACTCCATCGCGTGTAGCACAGACTCCAGTCGCTTTGGTGCGGGGCTCTTTGTTAGGGCAGTTGGACAAACTGGCCAATGTGGCGCATCACTCTTCCTGATTGCCTATCATAGAAATCCTTCCCTTTGCTAAGGCTCAGCCTTAGCAGAGAAGGTGCCCCTTCTCAGGGGAGGGGTGCACGCGCAGGTTGCGTAATCACTTTACCCCTTTTTCTCTATCCCAAACATTCTCAGCGCCCCATACAGATGTGATGTTTAGGAGGTCAAACTGCTCCACTTGAAAAATTCAGTGATTTTGGTGATTCCGAGTATTATAGCATTGCACAGTATCATAGCATTTGAGCATTCGAGTATAGGAGGTCAAACTACCCAGTTGACAAGTTTTCAACGAACTTGTTGATTTAGGGTATTTTTGCGCTGGCGCCTGTGGCACGAGTGCTAGGAGGTTTCGTGCCGAGCGGATGTGACAATCATGTTTGGAATTGCAGACTACCCTAGTAGGCAACTTTCAGGCAATTCTGCGCACGAAGAAGAAAGTCGGTCTGAAACTGGCTTGATCTCGGGTGATTGCAGTAAAGGGTAAACACTGCCTAAAAGTCTTAAAAGCGAAGCGCAATTGTCAGCTTTTAAGTCTTTTCCTGCTGCAAGTAAGAGCAAGCTTGACAAAATAACGGATTGAAGTATTTTCTGAACTCACAGAAGATGTTCCGAAAAAATGCAAAAATGCAAACTTGTCAAGGAACCGAACCCATGACCTCCCATATGTTACGCAACTTACCTATCCACTGCACCATCGACAACTTGACACAGCATGCCTTCAAACTTAACTTGAGCTGCGCAAAGGAGGATCGGCGAGTGCTATGCTAGAGCGACCCCCCCCTAACTCCTCCTAGAGAATCGTTCAGCAAATTCTGAAACCAGATTTGAGTTCAGTGCCCCGAGACGCACACGGCAATATGCATCCCATCGTGAATGGCCATGGCGACCTGTTGACCTTTCCTGGTTAGTCACTTTTTCAGGGTAAGAGCTCTTGGAAAATGGAATACAACGTGTCAACGACATTTTGCTGTTGCGTTTTCCATTTTCCACCTACTCGGAATCTGTATCTCCCCCCGTTCATGAAATATTTCGGATGGCTTACGGACGTGTTAGGGGTGAATCGCGGGCGGGTTTTCATGCTCCATACGAGAATAACTTCTTTCGTCTTTACAATACACACCTCAGTTCTCCAGAAGACCCGCTAGTGACACTGGTACGCTCAAACACATTGAGGGTATATGAGACTATCAGCCCCCAGCTGTCGATGTGTCGTGGTCTCCCCGCCCAAAACTGCACGAGGTCAGAGTACGGGACCGTGGGAAAGTCGTTATCCCTTGCTACGCCGCCCGTTTTTGCAAACTCACGCTTTTACTAACACCGTTCGCGCGGCGCGGTCGCGTGCAGCTCTCTTGGCTTTTTGCCAAGTCCTGTAATTGCGCTTTGAAATACAAGTACAACGCAATTTCCTTACGCGGATAATATTTTAGGTTCTGCAAAATAAGAACTGAAGATGATGACGACGGCTAGAACTCAAGAGCAACTGTGCTGCTTCTGCAACAGCCCTCGCAGGCCGCGCATTCCCACAAAACATCAATGAAAACGGTCTAAGCGTCCCGCTCGTTAGTTTGAAGTAGTTCTATAGCATGAGAGCCGGTTTCGAGATCGCAGGAATGCACACGCAATTTTAATTTATTGCGTATCCTTAGTTTTTTTCCAATTTTGTTTTATTTACAACATCCGTTTTGTTGCATTTCTTGCCTTTGTCATCTTTATCACCTTCTATTCGGATTTGAAGCATGAGCAATACCTCAAATGTTAGGAAACTGCGTTTTCCTTGTATTGTCACGTGTTTATTGTAAATGTGTCCGTTTTTATTGCCATGTTCTGTGGGAATCCGCGGCCCTCTGAAAGATATTGTAGGAAGCAGCACAGTTGCTCTTGAGTTCTAAGCCCTCGTCATCATCTTCGTTCTTATTTTGACGGCATCTAAAATGGGTTATCCGCATAAAGAAATTGTGTTGTACTTGTATTCCAAAGCGCAATTACAGGACTTGGCAAAAAGTCAAGAGAGCTGCACGCGACCGCGCCGCGCGGACGGTGTTAGTAAAAAGGTGAGTTTGCGAAACTGGCGGTGTAGCAAGGAATTACGACTTCCTCACGGCCTCGTACTCTGGCCCCCTTGCGGTTTTGGGCGGGGGACCACGACACATCGACAACTGGGGGGCTGATAGTCTCATACACCCTCAATATGTTTGAGCGTACCATGTGTCTTACACACAAAAGCTCGGCACCTTCTGAGCCATTGTAAGGATACTCATTCGCGACCTTCAGTCTGCCCTCAAAATACATATTCCATTGAACTGAGTCAAAGCATAATTTGGTTACCATCGGTCGATTCGGTCCGAGCGTGCGCTGTGCATCACCCATCTACGCAGAGGTGGCGAAAAGTTGTAACTTGCGATTTTAGGCGATTTCCGTGCAAGCAGATGTTTGTTTAGGATTTGGAAAGGTCGATACACACGAATCTGTTTGAGATGTATTATTTAGTCATCTACGTACTTACGAGTTCATGCTAACTATTGATATTGCTGGTCAAATTTTTTAAAATTTTGTAGTCTTCCTTACATTCGGGTCCTTTGCTGCTTCTCGTCCGCTCCATTGAACTTAGCGATGACAATTTTGTGCAGTTCGGTGCTCACCGACACTACCTTTACGAGCCCCCCCCCCCTTTCCCAGCGGCCAAGTGCGACCCCTCCCCACGGGTTTCAGACAACGATGCTGTACCCTGTCGTCCGAGTCTGGCAAGGAGCTCGACGACGCCCCATCGCTGCCGGCACGCCGTCGCTGTATTCAGTTCCTTCCCCATATTGGGAATGACTATAGTAAATATTATGTGTTATTCGGTACCCACGAAAACCCATTCTACACCACGTCTAACCCGATGCAGACGCGCCCTCTGCATCTCAGGGATATTGAGCGTATTTGTGCTGGCCCGAAATATCGAGAGACTTGCGCGACTCCCGTGGCAGTACAGTGTATGGAGCTAGTTAAAAAAAGAATCGGGTTTGTGTTCTATCCGAGGCTAACGTTTTGCCCATGACTCATCATCGGTCTGAAAAAGTCCTCAGAATTCTGGCAAAGAACAACGATCAATTGAGGAAAAACAGATCCAAAATTTATTCATATATTTTTAGAAACAGCCGATTTTTCTTCACTGGACGTTGTCCTACCAGCGGCAGAATAACAAATGATTATCAATTTTCACCACCGCTTTGTTTTATTTCATTTAGGACTTGAGCTTTCGTTTTTAGGACATTAATCTCTGCACATACGGAACGGACGACTTATAAGCGCCTAAGAGATTTATGCATCCATATCTCTTGATAGCAAGGGGGCGAGAGAGCTGTTACCCGAACAATGCCAAGAGCGGCCATTCACTGAAAACGATCCTACACCCAAAGACAAGCAAGAGGTTAACTCACAAGAGGCGTACTCGCTTGAGACAATTTGTTTGAAGAGGGCAATGATCACGCAGCAACCGTGGGAAAGATTTTAGAACTCAGATAACATAAAATTTCAAAGAATATTCTGCATATGAGAAGAACTGACAACAGATGTTTCCTGTAATGAGAAAGGAAAGCTCAAAGGAGATCATTGCTAGGATGCAAAGCACAAAAAGATGGTTTACACATGAGTGGATGCCCTACTCGCTGATCTGATCATATCAGGAGACTGCGCAGGGTTATCACTCGAAGACTTCGGTGTATCAATCTCCTGGGAGGTTTCCAAACCTTGGCCATTTTTTGGAGACACGGCGTGGAAATCAGAGAAACCTAAAAAAAAACAATGAAAACGAACTCATTTCCGCAATTGAGATGTTCTCGTGACTGCGTCGGTGTTTCAAAATTTGGTTTTTTTTCTATATGTACGACAGTAAAACAATAACTTCTCAATCAGATGAACATTGAATGCCAAAAAATGAACGTATGCCTCCGCAATAGTAGTGGATCCAAAAAAAGATTCAGGGCGCGGGATCGGATCATGCGTGGCGGTGACGCCATCTTTTATTGCTTTGGTGAGCTTCCTTTACACAATAAGACTAAATTCCAAAGCATGAGTTTGCTCTGGAAAATGGCTCAATTCTGCAAACGACATGGCTGGACCCAAAACGGCACGAAGTTGTGCGCGAAGAGAGGACAGTTGAAAGAGGTTTTCCCACGACGGGGCTTTGACGTGGCAATCGCCGGAGACATAATGGAAAGAGCACTCCTTCAGCACTCACGTAGTGTTGAGAGATGTTCTGCTTCGAAGTGGTGCTCGCACCTGTTCGAAGCTTTCGGCTCGGATAATATGTGATAACAAGAGCACCAGGGCAGAAAGTCATCAACAGCTTCGATCCTACGTGAGGCAATGTGCGACCTGTTGTGGATTGTGGACAATATTGTTGAAGACGATGCAATGGATCGTTATGGACGTGTGACGATGATGAATCCACTCTACCTTCCGAGAGTGAACACTGTTTTCTTTTTGATGATACAAAAGTCTCACGAGAAAAAGTGTAACCCTTACTTGTCGCAGTTCAGTGATCAACCACTGAAAACTTGTTCAAGTAGAGGCTGCTTTGTGCTCTCCATGAAATCAAAAATGTTGAAAACAAAAATGTTCTCCATGAAATCGTCTACTATGGCTCCATCGCTTCAGGAATATTAGGTCACGGCAACATCAAGCACAAGAGTTATGCAAAAATCTCTTCCAGTGCACAAAGACCACTTCCGAAGAAATTCAAGGTAGCACAGCATGAAGGAGTCAAACCGATCATGCATACGTGTGGCCTACGACGTAACCACTCGGCCACGCTGCCATCAATAAGAAAGCCCCACGTTGCCATTTGAGTAAGTGTCGGTATGCTCACCCAAAAATAGCTTCGTTAATTTCTTCTGGGAGGCCCGCAGCAGATATGGACGACGGTTTCGTAATCTCCGACCAAAGACCCCTTAGTCGGCATACATATAATTTTAAATGGCCACTTCGAACTACCATCTTTCCCATGTCGGCCACCCAGTAACAAATGATTTCATTCAACTCCATAATGTATCTGCGCATGGAACTGCCGAGGTCAGTATTTAGGCGCATGCACGGTCACGTCGCCGAAAACAGGGGGGGGGGGAAGTTGGTAGAGCACCCGTTGTCCGTACGACCCTCTCCCCGTCCCCTTGGTGAGGTGGAATGTGCGGGTATCTGCTCTGCTCGTCAGGATGTAGCTTTATATGCTTCGTATTGAGCGAGTTTTGCTTAAAACGTATCTGAGCATCTAGCAAAATTTACCAAACAAATAAAACAAAAGCAGTGAAAATTTAAGAAATTAATTTTTCAGAAGCAGTTTAATGCGCATTGGGAAGGTTCGGATAAATTTTACAATGACAAACAAAACAACACGAAGTCGAAGCATTGCGCGTATTGTGGCTGCATCACTTATTGAGGTTGCAGCACTATCGGCCCAATGCATCCACATAGTATTTTAGAAGGGTAAACATCATTCAGGAAATATTTCATGCAGATCGATATAAACAATTTATATTCTATGAGCAGAGTTTATACGAAATACAAAAACAGTCCTAACTATGTTCGCATGACGGCTTCTGACCAGAATAGCACGGAAAATCCTTGGCAAACGCGAGTTTTTTTTTCTTACCTTTCAGAGGATATTATTCATTCAGACACAATGTAGAACGGAGACCTTCACTGTGAAGTAGGTTTGCTCTTTCTGAAGAGCACACCCACTTCACTGTAGTTGATTGTAACGACCCCTGCCGTGGATAATGACTAAACAACGCAGAATATTTCTCGCGAAACGAGGTTTTTACATTTCAATGGCCATTATTTTCTTCCCAGTGTGCTTATGCTCGGAGCCATCTGGCGCGTCCTCAGGTTGTGGATCGAGGAGCGGCCGTCCGTGTGGCGGTTAGCTGCGAATATATCGAATAAGCAGCCGCGAACAATCGAGCAAAAACAGCAGCTATAGGACAAGAGGGCTGCCAACCCGAATGTACTGCTGCAAAAATAATCGGCAAAAACTTTGAGAAAAAGAAGAAGATTTGGATCCGAGATGGGAGTATGGAGATGCCCCGACTCCATACAACAACCCCACACCTCGGTGTAAGGAAGGGGCAGGATAAGGACCACGGACATGTCATCAAATTGCACATCGCCTCCCACAATGTCAGGACTCTATCGACGGATCCCCTTCTTGATGTGTACTTGCAGCACCTGGAAAAAATCAAAGCTGATATCGTCGGTGTCTGCGAGACAAGGAGAGCGAAAGTTTCGGCAAAGTGGACGAGTGGCGAAGAAGTTCTTTTGGGTAAAGGTGCCGACAACGTGTCAAGAACTGGTGGAGCCGGTTTCATAGTAAAACCGAAGATGGTTCCGCACATCATTTTCTGCGATTTTTTCTCCCCACGTGTTGCTGTTTTGAAAATCATGATACAGCGGATGGGGAAACGAACGCTCAAAATCGCTTAGGTGTATGCACCTACAGCGGCAGGGGAAGATGAAGAAGTCGAACGTTGCTATGAGGAAGTAGAAGCGGCGTTGAAGATCAAATCGACATACACCATTGTCCAAGGAGACTTCAATGCAGTTGTTGGCGCAAGATTGGGTATGGAAAACCTTGTCGGCAAATACGGCACAGGCGTACGGAACGACAGAGGAAGACGCCTGGTCGAATTCGCGGAGCAACACCATTTCTCAATCATGAACACATTTTTCGAGAAGAAACCAAAGCGTCTGTGGACGTGGAGAAGCCCAGATACGAAGATTCTGAGACAAATCGACTATGTAATGACAGATACGCCGAGAATGTTTGCACGTTTCGGTTATAGGTGAAAGTGTGGTCGCAACTGGCTCCGACCATCGTCTAGTGCGTTCGACTATACTTATAGATCGAAGAAGAGAAAAACGAGTTCTATACTCACAAAGGGCACTCATACGCTACGCTTTCAATGCCGATTTATTCACTGGCTTAGTAGCATTGTCAGACCTGCGGATGGACACTGAGAGAAGCATCGACGCTGACTACGACGAACTAGTAGAAAAAATAGTTCTTGCTGTCAAAGCTTCCAGCACTGCAGCAGAACGTGGCAGAAGACAACGTGTGTCAGCGGAAGCCATCCAGATGATGCAGAAGAGAGCACGTATGAAGGCCGAAGGAAGGGTCCAGAGCGAGGAATATAAGACTCTCAGCAAAACGATAAGGGAGAGGATAAAAGAAGACTATGGGGGATATAGGCAAAAGAAGCTCCGTGAAGCGGCAGAAAAGAGGGCAAGCCTGAAAACAGTGGAAAGGGATGTCCGTCTCAGGCAACAAATTCCCTCCGCTCTCAAGGATAACCTAGGTGTTCGCACGACAAATTGAAAGCGGATGAATGAAATCTGTACGAAGTTCTTCAACGATTTGTGCTCCTCAAAGGTGTTTGTCACAAAAGTCCGCTCAACTGCTGTCAGAGAACCGGTCCCAAAAGTCATGTGGGAAGAAGTCGAGCATGCAGTGAAGGGAATGAAGTCTGGAAAAAGTCCAGGAAGTGACAAATTCGACCTGAACACCTAAAAGCAGGCGGAATAACCCTATTCAAAGCGCTAGCGGAACGTTTCACCAGATATTTCATCGAAAGAAAAGTTCCAGCGGCGTGGAAGAGATCGAAGACGATACTGCTGATGAAGAAAGGAGATCCTGAGAGTATGAACAACTACAGGCCCATCACGCTTTTGTCACAAATATGTAAAGCCTTCACGAGAATAATCTTGAACCGTATCGTCAAGGACCTAGACATGGCTACGAGAAACAAGGCCGACTCCGGAGCGGTTATTCCACAACTGGACCAATTTACTATGTTGATAAGCGCCAGTTTACGTAAAAGATGTGGAGAGTTCTCAAAATTCACCACTATTGCTTGCGTTTGTCAAATTAACCAAGAAAAGCTTTTGATTCGTTGAATCAAACGCAGTAATACAAGTCGTTTGAACAGATTTGGAGATCAAATATAAAGCTGACGTCAGACCTCCTGGAAGAACAGATGAAGCGATGGCTGCGCAAAGAGCAGAAATCAAGCTTCTTCAAACTGACCCTGTCATATAAAGATCTGCAAGGGAGTAGCGTCACAGGAACACGAACTTCGCCGAAAGCTCTTTGCTAATAAACACTGGAGGCCCTCTCGGAAGTTGAATTGCAGGGCGGCGGCATCGGAAAATTCGACGCGAAAATCTCACGCATTTGCTTTTGCGGGACGATTGCGTCCATTTTGCACAAAAGACGGCCAATAGAGCTTCAGACATAGCTGGTTCAAGACTTCAGAAAAATCAAAAGGAAGATTGACTGCATGAACGACTGCTCCAAATAACGAAATGCAATGAGAAACTCCCCAAAAAAAGTTTTCTAGACGGAGATTAGCAGGTTCGAAAGCCGAGAAAATGAGAAGGACGAAGCTTTGCGAATGAAAATAAAGAGCGCCACTATTTCACGTCCACAGTTGTACCCGCATTACTCCTAGCGGCGCTGAGTGCTGCGTCAACGCACTCGAAAAGCAGATCGAAGAGAATTTTCGCGTCAACGCAACGGTCAAATGAACGCAGATTTGCAAAAATAACCATTGCGTGATCAATCTCAGAACACGGAGACTTCGAGGCGAGTGGCTTTGTTGATATTGTCGCAGGATTTGTAAAAAGAAAACGATAATGGGCCGGCTCATGTGGCCGCGTCTGAAAAGATAACAGATGGACTTCCGCCGCTCACTGATGAATCCCTCTTGATCAAAATCAGTGAGCCGGGAAGTAGCATCTGTTCAATCAATGTCGCTGCTCAGCTGCTGTCAGAGAACCGGTCCCAGAAGTCATGTGGGAAGAAGTCGAGCATGCAGTGAAGGGAATGAAGTCTGGAAAAAGTCCAGGAAGTGACAAATTCGACCTGAACACCTAAAAGCAGGCGGAATAACCCTATTCAAAGCGCTAGCGGAACGTTTCACCAGATATTTCATCGAAAGAAAAGTTCCAGCGGCGTGGAAGAGATCGAAGACGATACTGCTGATGAAGAAAGGAGATCCTGAGAGTATGAACAACTACAGGCCCATCACGCTTTTGTCACAAATATGTAAAGCCTTCACGAGAATAATCTTGAACCGTATCGTCAAGGACCTAGACATGGCTACGAGAACAGGCCGACTTCCGGAGCGGTTATTCCACAATGGACCATTTACATGTTGTACGCCAGCTTACGTAAAAATGTGGAGAGTTCCAAATTCCCCTATGCTTGGCGTTTGTCAATTACAAGAAAGCTTTTGATTCGGTTGAATCAAACGCAGTATACAATGCGTTGAACAGATTTGGAATCAATATAAACTACGTCAACCTCCTGGAAGAGATGAACGATGGCTGCAGTACAGAAATCAAGCTCTTCAACGACCCCTGTCATATAAAGATCTGCAAGGGAGTACGTCAAGGAGACACAATTTCGCCGAAGCTCTTTGCAATAACACTGGAGGCCCTCTTCGGAAGTTTGGATTGCAGCGGCGGCATCGAAATCGACGGCGAAAATCTCACGCATTTGCTTTTTGCGGACGATTGCGTCATTTTTGCACAAGACGCAATAGAGCTTCAGGACAAGCTGGTTCAATTTCAGAATAAATCAAAGGAGATTGGACTCATGAACCTCTCCAAAACGAAATGGATGAGAAACTCAGTCCTATGACGGAGATTACAGTCGAAGCCGAGAAAATAGAAGGACGAAAGCTTTGCGATGGAAATAAAAGCGTCACTATTTCACTCCACAGTTGTACCCGCATTACTCTACGGCGCTGAGTGCTGGTCAACCACCAAAGCAGACGAAGAGAATTTCGCGGTCACGCAACGGTCAATGGAACGCAGAATTTGCAAAATACCATTGCGTGATCATATCTCGAACACGGAACTTCGAAGGCGAAGTGGCTTTGTTGATATTGTCCAGGAATTGTAAAAAGAAAACGATAATGGGCCGGCCATGTGGCGCGTCTGAAAGATAACAGATGGACTTCCCGGCTCACTGATTGAATCCTCTTGGATCGCAAACGACCGCTGGGAAGGCCTAAGACGAGATGGGCCGATCCAATGGTGAAAATGTTCGGCCAACAGTGGAAAAGACGCGCACAAGACCGGAATGAATGGATCAAAGTCGACTTGCGTGGATGGCGTAACACACGAGGTCAAGTCGGATACAGGTGATACAGGTGATTATTTTCTTCAGATATACCACAGAGAACATAACGTAGAAAGCAAACTCAAGGAATTTTAGCAACTAGAAGGTTTTCACTTTCCACGAGACAACATCGCTGTGACCATAGCGAAAATTAGTCCGTTGCGGATTTCGCTCTGAAAGTCATCTTCAAGTTCAGTGTGAAGATCGATTTCCCACCCGCGCACATTGTTATCTGGAAAGCTCGGTAGGCTTTCCGTACATCTTTCCCACATGTGGCGAATAGGAACTGCACAGAGGTGCTGACCAATGTCTACATGAAGTGCGCCATGCGCTCGACTTCCTGTGTGAAAGCATCACCCATCTACGTCGCGGCTGTATTCAGGATTGATCTCCGCAAATACGACCCCCTCCCCGTCGCGATTTCCGCGACGCATGCTTACCCTGCGAACGTAATTGGTGCGCGTGACACTTGACAAGGACTGTAGATTTCACTAAGGTGGTACTGTGAGTTAACAAGAACTATTAGGTTATATCCGATCGAAGCGGATATGAAATATATATATATATTATAGTATATATATATATTATATATATATGTATATATATTATACTATAATATATATATATATATTATATATATATATATATATATATATATATATATATATAATATAATGATATATATATTATATATATATATATACACAGGGGGGGCCAAAAAAAAGTCATTTTGCCTCCATAGACTTTCAAGGCGCTATAAGTTACACTTTATTAGAATTTTTATCGGACATTTTTACTACATATTAAAGAGCACATTATATACTACTATAATTTTATCCGCCGCAGCCTTCTGCGAGGAGCGCCATCGAGAGAATCGGCTGCGCGAAAGTGAGTGGGTACCGGAGTTGAGGCGAGATCGGTCGAATTCTCCGCCACCGTAGAACACCGCTTTGAAGTCCGCCCGAGCTAAGTAATTGAGTGGGTTCAGTTCAGGGGACATACTTTAATATTTATCATACTTCTCAAGTACGAAACGCCCTTCCATTCGAAGTAGGCGGCAGTTTTTCAAACTACCCTTGATTCCATGTGGTGGCACTCAAACACCTGTAGCAGCACAAGTCTCCCAAGAAGGTACGCGGCGACGCACATGTAGGGAGGATATTCTTCACGAGTTTACTTGATGTAACCGCCAGCGCTATCACCTTCAGTCGGGATCTACAAAGCAAAATAACGGTCTTTCACTTTCCAGATACCCCGGTCCATACCATCAACCACTCGCGCCATCGTGGGAATAACGCGGAAGATATGATGTCCTAAGACCGTAGCGACGTTGTGCTGTAGCCTGCTCCATGTGGGCAGTCTTGCAGATCAGGAGTAGCTGACCTCAGGTAGCTATTATGTGGGATGAGAACTTCATTCAAAGAAGTTTCGCAGCTGTTTGGAGGCGACGTGAATATCCAAAGGTGTTTCCAGTCGAGGCCAGCAGACTAGGAGATGACTTCATATTTGGCGTACATGAAAGGGCGATTGATTGAGCAGCCTGCTCCAGCTTATAAAGGCAAGACTTCGTAGTCCCTTCCACTCTGGTAGTTTTCTCCCATATCCACTGTCCTTCTGTTCTGGGCTACGAATAACTTCGCTCATATGTGACTCGGCCGAATGACTTTTTTTTGGCCCCTCCTACTATATTATATATATACTATATATATATATATAATATATATATAAAATATAATATATATATATATATATATAAATAATAATATATTATAGTATATATTATATATATATATAATATATAATATATATATAATATATATAATATGAATATATTATTAGAATATATATATATAATATATATAGTATAGTATATATGACTATAATATATAGTATATTAGTATATAGTTGGGAAAAGAAAAGTCCTGTAAGTGTTTTTTGATAGCCTACAGTTTTTGTCCTTCGAAGCTAACATGACCGCTAACATGCTGAAGGTTGTAGAACATTCTACCGAAGCTTTTCCACCAAGAGCGTTATATCAATGGCTCCTGCTCTTCACTTGTTTATTTATGATGTCAGTTTAGCACTGAGTCAGCTTCGACGTGAATCATCTTCTATGAGTGGCGGCCGCGCACTGGAGCGACGGGCAGCGCCCGTAACATCAACTGTGCAATTGTTGAGCGACACCACACGGTCAGGACTGTCCACCCATTGTTCGCTCGGCTTCGCAAAGGAGAGACGTATCTTCGAATACAACCGTCGTCTAGGACGCCCCTCACGGAGTAGAAGATTCCGCCGATTCTGCGAGCACTCTTGTCAGACCAAGGATCGCAGAGGCTAACCACGCGCAGTATCGCGACAAGGCTAGGGTGTCAGCCCATACAGAACAGCTCTAAGCGCCTTCAGGCCCGTTGGCTAACAGAAAACGTCTCGCACGCGAGTGGATACCTCGATGCTCTAACAGATGGCAGACGCGGTAATGCAGGGGTGAGCATCTGTCGATCCCATGCCTCTACACTGTAAACCGGATGGAGTTTTGGAAGATATTCGTGACTGGAAAATGAAAGTGGGTTCTCTGTGATTCCAGGCCGTACTTGCCATGTGGCTCCCCTCGGGGAGAAGACCCGGCCATACGCAGACCCAGAATCGAAACCTGCACCCAGTAAGGATCTCCTGTGCTGCATTCCGGGGATTCGAAAGGCATCCGCTTGCAACCTAGCGAGCCTGCCTCCCGCAAGCGGCATATAACGTTACCACCGTCCATTTACCGCCAGCCGCACTCCAGAAACTCGCGCAAGAGCTTTTTGAGAGAAAAGCAGGCCCGGAGAGCTTCGGTCATCTCCTCCAATCGATAACGCCAGACCACATAGGCTGAAGAGTCCCACTCCCGAAATTTGCCTGCTAGGCTGGGAGACCGTTCCGCCCGACTCATACCCATATTCTCCCAGGCTTCAGCCCGTCCCGACTACTGACTTGTTCACGCCTCCCTCAAGGACTTTTCTAGGATAAAAGAAACATTCAGGCTAATATTGATGGCATCATCGAGAGTTGCCTACTACTTCGACTCGCAGCTCCTCAACTTCTTGGAGAACGGGGATAGGCTGAGATTGCCCATAGGTGCTCGTGCCGGCTACAAGGCGATTTATTATTGAATTAGTTCATTTCATGTTAAGTTAGAAAATAAAAAAGAAAAAAATTCACCAACAATGACCCAGGCTTCTTCGCAACCTATTAATATATATATATATATATATATATATATATATAATATATCAATACCTATGTTCTTGTTCCCTCCGTCACCTGTAGATCTACAGTCTTGTACAAGTGTCACGCGGACACAGCAATTACGTTCGCAGGGGTAAGCGCCGTACGCGGAAATCGCGACGGGACGCGGCCGTCGTATTCGCGGAGATCAATCCTGAGAATACAGCCGCCGCACGTAGATGGGTGATGTTTCCACAAGGAAGTCGAGCGCATGAGCGCACTTCATTGTAGAGCATTTGGTGACAGACACCTCTGTGGCAGTCCTCCTATTAACGCTCCACTGTGGGAAAGATGACGCGAAAGCCTACCGAAGCGTTTCGCAGATAACAACTGTGGCGGCGATGGGAAATCGATCTTCACACTTGAACTTGAAGATGGCTTTCAGAGCAGAAATCCGCAAACGGAACTAAGTTTTCGCTATGGTCACAGCGATGTTGTTCTCGTGAGAGTGCAACAACCTTCTAGTTGAGCTAAATAATTCCTTGAGTTTGCTATTCTAGCGTAACTTGTTGCCAATCACCAAGCAAAGAGTGGTTGCTTTGTCCCAGAAGCTTTATAGTTCCGCGTCAAAAAAGGCAGCCAGGTCATCTTTGGGATGCTTTTGAAAATCGTACTTTTAACCCAAGGTGGCCGCTAGGTGTTTAGATGGCATTTAGAAAGAGCTATACGAAGACTGTGGTGGAATTCACCAGGCGAGCTTCAAAATCTCGAGCAGTGTCATTTCCAAACGTGTGACCCTGAGCTGTAGCGGACTAGACACACATTGCTGGGTTGTGGGACCAGATGACGGGATTTTCATGCTCCCTCTGCAGTTGACTACAGGAGGAGTGGCTGCCACATCGTTGAGAGGAAGAAACTCTCTGCCGTAAACCCCATGAATGGTTCAAAATAAGGACAGTATCACCTTCCTAATGTATTGATGGGATTGCAGAACCGATTCTGCCCTTCCAGGATCTAGCTACTGGCGCTCCCGGGAACGGTACACCCAGAGACACTTACCATATCCAGTCACAGTCGTTGTTCAACCAGTCTGTATGGCGGGAGCGGAAGAGAAGTTTTAGACAGTACCCATATGCCCTTTCCCCTTGAGTATCCTCCTTCCCCTTGAGCATAGCGTGATTATTCATTCCAATTAGGTTCAATCATAGGACACAGTAGGTCCAATTCAGAGCAGATGGTTTCTCTGAACGAAGTTTCTATCCCAAGTGGAAGTCACTTAGGCGAAAGTGACCGGGCCCTTCCGACGCCGTACTATGGTAGGAAGTACCAGGACCTACTCAGAGCAAATGCCGCGTATGGCTCCAACCAATTTGTGGCTTGGTGGAAATTCATATAGCGAAGGTGAGAAAAATTATGAATATCATCTACCGTTTTGGATATGACAACAGCCACTGCGAGGGCCGTGAAGCCACTGTGGGATGCTCACCTAAAACACTTCCAGACCACATAACCGGATCTCGAAGTAGCTGCGTAAAGATTTGGTACAAGGTTCTGAAAAATGTCACGAACTTTTGGTACAACCTGATAATAAGTAAAAAGAAGAATCCAGAAAATGCCCTCCCCTCCCTTCCAGCTGAACAACGCCAATTACACTTTTGAAGGCCAAATATTAACTCTAAACCACTTTTTTTGCTTTGTAATTCAAAGCGATTAACCATCTCACATAGATTTCCTCAGTGAGGACCCTTGACATCGGTGGACATAACTTCTGCTTCTTTGGAGTTTTTTAGCAGTTTCGTTGTTTCACGCATACACATTACCTGGTGAGGGTTTATGGGTCTATGTACAAACACGCGCAGACTCTTCGCACTTTTCGAGGAAGCAAACTTCAGAATTTTACACCGTCGTTTTCAGCCTCTCTTCAAATATAAAACTCACTTGTTTACACGCTTCCATATACCGACATTACATGTTCCGCCCTTTAAACACGTGTATTGAGATAATCTGCTTTAATTTGTTTTCCAACACGAAGCTCTGCCCGCCTTGCGAAAATCCCGTCCATTTTTATGTAATCTCTCAATTTAGCAGAATAGGGTCTCGTCTGGTACTCGGTGGTGAAGACCGCTCCTCTACGGTGCCAGGAACTGCCCGCTTCTGCAGACTGAGCCAACCGCGGACATTCGAAAGAATATGACAGGCATTCGTGACTGGCCGGCTTACAAACACCTATCACATCAACAGTGTTCAATATGCCATATGAAATTCGAGTTAATGCTATGGCGTCCGCGGGAGCCGACGCGCACTCGCAAGGGCGAATGTGAAAGGTATGCAAGGGTATCGATGCCCATAGCAACGTCAAATGCTGGGACGTTGACGGAACGCTCATGTGAGCTGGCGAGGCACTGAAGCGCAGACGAATAGACCTGTGCCCTGCACAGGAAACAAGATGGTCCAGTCGAGGGGCATTGATCGAGGCTTTGAAGCTTTTCTGTGTGGCAAACCAAAGACCCCGAACGGAGGGGCTGTAATAGTAGTCTCGTGTCAGTCATCTAAGCGTAGGACGCTTTGATGATCTTTTGATGAGGATTGTTGTGGCTGTCGAACAGCGACTGTACCACTTCTCTGCGTATGCTGCACGAACGGGATGCATCGAGCGGTTCAAAAACGAGTTATGGTCCCTGCTCGAGGGGAAGACACTGGGACGCCGTCACAAGACATCGGGATTGCCGCTGGTGACCTAAATGGGCACTTAGCCTCTACGAAAGACGGCTGCCGTTGCCATGGTGGTTTCGGTTATGGGTGACGTAACGCCGATGGCGAGCTATTCCTCGAGCACATGGAAGCCAATAACCTGGTCATCGTGAACACAAAGTTCCGGAAACGTGACTCCCACACCTTCCTTATGAGCTTCTACAGTGGCAGTACCAGGAAGCAGATCCACTTTGTTCTTGTTAGATATCGCGACCAAGAGCTTGCATAGATGTGGAGATTGCGCCGCACAAGATAGTTGCCCCGCAGCATTGCTCACTAAACTGTACCCAAGAGAATTGAGTGGTAGCATTTGAAAGCAAAGGAGGTGCTGTAACTTCTTGTACTCGACTTCCCACCGTCACGTCTGTCGAGGCGCGCTGGATAAGTGCTGCCAAAGCGAGACATGAAACGGATCGTTCCGAGCTTGGCATTATGAAGCCTGGAAAGAGTAGAAGAGATAAACGGCCGGCGATGTGGATCGCTACTTCCAAAGAAACGGTTCGCGAAAAGAAAGGGGCGCTACCATGCGTTCCTTGACGTCAGGTTAGGTAATAGCTGGCAGAAGTACTTGGAAGCGAACGGTGCAGCGAAGAAGGCTGTGACTGCTGCAAAGGTGCCCTGAACAAGGTCAAGGATGTCAGTAAGGAGCTGGACTCACGCGATAGAGGGCTGCACCTTTACCGATTTGCCAAGATTCCGCATCGTCAGACCGAAGATGCAGAGAAGTTTCCTGGCGTCAACGACGAGAGCGGCCGTTTTTTGATGGATCGAACGAGGGTGCCCGACGATGGCACGACTTCTTTAAGATTAAATCAACCGTACAGTATAAACACCCGACCATCTCTTTCGTCTCCCCAGTATGCGGTCCCGTTCAGAAGATTATCTTAGAAGAGACGGTGGTGGCCCCAAAAGATGAAGTCAGGCAAAGCAGCAGGACCTGACGACGTGATGGCCGACCTGTGGAATTCCCGAGGTTGATAATCTGCTGAATGGTTGACGAAGTTTCTCAATGGTGTCTTTGCGAAAAAAGATGCCTGAAAGGTGGCGAGAGGGCACGACGATTCCGATATGGAGGAAGAAGGACAACCCCGTGGACTGCTCGAATTACCGTCCAATTCGCCTGCTGTTACACAACGTGAAGATCTTTGAGCGAATTATTGACGGTCCTATTTGTGAAATCGTCCAGCTTTCTATCAATCAATGCGACTTTGTGGCAGGCTATAGCACCATCGACGCCAAATATATCGCGCGTCTTCTGATGGACAGACGTCGTGAGAAACAAAAGCCAGTGCATCTACCTTTTCTGGATCTAGAAAAGGCTTGCGATCGTGTTCCGCGAGCAGATATATGGTACGCCTTTCAGCAACAAGGCGCTCCTGAAAATTGATTGAGTGGGTGCGCATGCTGTACTTCAGCTCGAAGAACCGAGTACAAACACCGACAGGCACTTCGTTGGAATTTCCATCACTATTCAACTATTACTATCCCAAAAAGTCAAAAAAATTTTGTGGTGAAACTTTGCCCACAGAGGTAACTCGGTGTCCTGATCACGAATATAGCACTCGCATAGCCAATTGGCGCCAGTTTGGCGCCGCCCCTTTCACCAAATTCGGTGTAAATTTGCAAAGTAGGGTTATTCGATGTCCTGATCACGAATATCCAATTAGTTTTTAGCCCTGACGCCATTTGGCGCCATTAGGTGCTGATGTAGCGCCACACCTTTTTTATCAAAACCCGTGAAAACCTGGACAATGGGGTTGTTTGATGCCATGACCACGAATATGACATTTATGTTCCAACGCCAGCGCCATGTAGCGCTTTTCTGAGGCTGAGCCTGGGAGAAAGAGTGACTTCCTCCAGGTCAGGCTCAGCCTTACCAGAACGCAGATAACTGCAACGTCTTCCATCAGCGCCAGCGCCAAAAATGATTGTGATATCAGATGTCAAATAACCTCCGTATACAAGCTTGCAGCGGATTTAGTGGCCTAGGGTATTTTGGCGCCGGCGCCTGTAGCGCGGGCGTCAGGCCGTTTCAGTGAGCTGATGTGATATTCCTGTTCAGGAGATCCTTCGCCCGGGGACATGTTTTCAGCGAATTCGGTGATTCAGGGTTTTTTCAGCGTCGGCGCCTGTGGCGCGAGCGCCAGGCTTTTTCAGGCCAAGTGGATGTGATATTCGTGTTCAAAAGGTCGGATTACATCTAGAACCCAACTTTCAGCCAAATCTGCCCGTGTAGAAAAAAATTGATAGAGATCCGGCCTGTTTTCGGAAAATTGGGGCAGTAATAGTCGGATAGTGAAGAATTACCCATCACGTGGGTATATCAAGGATCTGCGCTCTCCCCACTGCTGTTCGTGCTCATCATGGATGCCTTCTCACAAGATCTTCAGAAACGAGTCCGTGGACACTTCTCTATGCAGATGATGTGTTGCTCTCCACTGAAGATAAGAGCGGACTCCAGCATCAGGTGCAAGCTTGGTCTGATCTCCTGGCACAGTTCGGTCTCAGACTGAACAACATAAGGACCAAGTACTTAACGACCGACTCAAACGAGTCCGATTCCATCATGATCGGTGGCATCAAGCGTTCGATACTGGAATTCTCTGTGAAAAGACCATACCAAAGCGCCTCAAATCAAAGGTCTATAGAAAAGTGGTCAGCCCAGTAGCGTTGCAAGGGGGCTGAGTGTTGGCTTTCAAACAAAGAAGTTGAAGCCCGCCTTAGTGTGATGGAGAAGAAACTGCTACCGCTGTCACGCGTATAGATCGGATCCGCAACGATGACATGTGAAAGAAATTAGGCGTGGCCTCCATAGTTGATAAAATGTGAGAATCTCGTCTCTACTGGTATGGTCACGTACTCTGCGCGAAGGCAGACATCGTCTGCAAGACTGGTCTACAGCTCGAGGTGCTCGAAAAATATCCTGAAAGTCGCTCCAAAGAACGCTGGATTTACATCCTGTACGCCGATTCAAAGATAGTTGGTGCCGCAACGAACCTTTATTTAATCGAGAAAAATACCGTGGAAAATCACACTGAAGGAACGGATCAACTTCAGAGCGATAAAGGGCCACAGGCTAAAATGTACAGAGTCCATAAAATCCAAATTAAGCTCAACATGCAATGGGTGGGGCGTGGACCAAAGTGAGTGGTGTTGTGGATGAAAAGTTCTAAAACGCATACGGAGCAGTCCAGGGAATGTGGAAAATTAGAGAAGGAAAGCAACGGGTAGGTAGAAGTGACACTTTTACTGAGTAAAAATTCTGCTCCGGGATACGAAAGAGTGACATAATCGCAGTGAACAGGGAACATGAAGCAGTGGATGGGGTCAAAACTTTGTAGCTCAGTCTGCTTACTTAGTTATTTATTTATTTGCTCTTTTTTTCACTTACTATGTATTACACAACACTTTAGGCAGTCACCTAATACTACTCCTTCATCAACCACTCAACACCGACTCCCACTCAATGCCTGTATGAAAATTTCACAACTGTCTACTAGGGAGGGGTACACAGGAAAAGTGAAACGGGAATGTTAGCGAAGTGCGGGAGAAGATGTCCCTTCGAGTAGCCCTTATTCGTCGAAGTCAGGGAGGAATACCCTTTCCATACGCAGGAGGATTCCGCCGGGCGATCCTACTATTCTGTGAATGCTACATTCGTAATCAGAATGGTAAATAAATTTGGTAGACAAGTCATATCGATTTCCATGGAAATGATACTACCACCAGTTGGCGCCAAATGGTATCAGCTGGGTAAATGAATGTCATACCTGAGATCAGGGCTCTGGATAATATATACTGCTGACGTTTCAGCAAAAAAACCCGAGATTATTGGGGTAGTAGGTCAGTTGAGAAATGTGTCAACTTTAATTGAAAATATCTCATGAAACTCATATTATTGCTTATTCCTCCTGTACATGCATACACCACATACGACTGGAGAACAGGAAACATATCTATCAAAACCAACAGCAACAAGTTAAAAAGTAAGAAAATTGTTGTAAACACAGGTTTTGTCGTTCGGAAGCACTCGCTTAATAGCCATTGGCGGTCTATATTGCTGTCAATGTGTTAAACAGATTTCGTATAAGCCCGCAATGCGATGTATGGTTATCTACGAGAGACAATGCACTACAAACCTCCTGGTGTTGACACTCCGGACACGAGCGATCCACATGGTTTCGAGTTCACGCATATTCCATTGTACTCATTTAATGATGGATTGACCCAGTTTGAGTAAAAATGATTGGGAAACATTGCCACCTGTGTGTACTCCGAATTCGCACTGTTTTGAGGAATTGACAGGCAATCCTGCAAGAGAAGAAGTTATTCAGTATTAAGCTACAGCACTCATTCATTACGGGTGATTGACAAGCTCTAATTCATTTCTCAATCGTTAAGTAATATATTCCAGCGTGAGTGGCCAGCCGAAAAAAATATCATTGAAAGACAGTGGTCTTCAACTGCAACGTCCCGGTGATCTCCTAATTTCGTCAGGAGAATTTCGGCAAAGAAGCAGGTGGACCAACTTCAAAACTTCGATTGCTTACTTTTCGGTTTCTTCGCATTAGCTAGGTTCATGGAGTTTGCCGTACCCTAGGAGGCAACCAGCTACCGCATCTTTGAAAAGCGAAGCGACTTGCTGCAGCGGGGCGTAAACCTCCATAAATGACCAATAAAAGTCGAAGAATTTGGGTGTCGATGTTATTTCACATCCAGCATGCAGTCCAGACGCCGCATAGGTCGACTGCGATCTCTTCCGTATGCAGAACCTTACGCGGTCGTTAAATGCAGTTGTAGCTGGAATGATAATATAGCCAGGCGTCTAAGATAAACATACATGGTCAAAAGAGTAAGTGGCGTCTGAACACGCGAGCCGTCTTTTGCGGCATAGAGAAGGCTTGAGGGTCAACACTCTATCGAACTGATGCTTGATGTTTGGAGAGGTCCAGATCTGATATCGCCTATTTTAAAGAGTGGTGTCATCGGAGTGTGCAGTGCTGCAATGCGCAGTGATGAAATTGATCAGCTGTTACAGGATCTGTGCTAGAATCAGCCTCTTAGGCAGCGTTCAGACTTGTAGCGCTATGTAGCGCTACGTAGCACGACGTAGCGCTACGGCGCGCTACAATTGTACCAAACTCCAGCTTCCCTTTATGTTTTTTTATTTCCAAGTTCAACCCCTTCCTCTTTGTTTCTCATGTTTATCTGATGCTAAGCTCCTCTTTTCTACTTTACCACAGTTTAATGTAGTTTGTGATAGAGAACACTGTGATGATTGATTTTATATGCCGAACAGCGACCCGTCCTCGTATAGAACGAAAACAGTTTCGCAATCGGGATCAACACGAGGCGCCACTGCAATACATCAAACATCAATAGCAACTATGAAACTAAATAATTAAAGTTGAAAACGACATATAAAATCAATCATCACAGTGTTCTCTATTGAAAACTACACTAAAATGTGATAAAATAGAAAAGAGGAGCTCAACATCTTAACATGAGAAACAGAAAGAAACATCAGAAACAAACAGAACAGAATAGAAACATGAAAGAGGGGTCGAAGTTAGAAAGAAAAAACATAAAGGGAAGCTGGAGTTTGGTACAATTGTAGCGCGACGTAGCGCTACGTAGCGCTACAAGTCTGAACGCTGCCTTACAGCCGTATTCAACTAGTACCCGATCTCTTTCACTTCTCCGGCCCTGCGAAAGACTACATTACTGAAAATTGAGAAGAATGCATTTGCTTCATACTGCAAGCTTGTTATATCCTTTTCAGACATTTTCATAAATCTCCGCTTGTTTTTGAACAAGGTTACTGACCGACCGATTGTAGAACCTAAGAAAACGTCATGTGCTTCATATTAGACCCCCCCAAGAAACAGACGTGAATAAAACTCTTTCAATCAGATCCATCGTGGTGAACAGAGCGTAAGCCTCACGTTTTAGTATGTTCGCAAAGTCCGTCATAAAATACTCAAAGTGCTCCTCAGAAGTCACAGAGCTCAAGTTCTACCCCATCTAGAACAATCCTCCATAATTTGGAGCCCAGTTTTCGAAAAGCAAAGAGTCTGTGTAAGCTAAAATAATCCAACTTGGTATTTCGAAATTCAACATATGACTTGTCTTCCGGATGAATGAACGTACTCGTACGTGTGGCGTTATTGGCTATAAAGGAGTGCATAAAATTGGCTTGTGATTATATAAGGTCGTGCCATAAGTTCGCGTCAAGATTCGAGTTTTTGTTTTGATAAAAACTTATTTCTCATCAACATTTCTATTTCTTTTTGTTCGAGGTTTGCGTGCATCCGGTGCGGTCGTCTGTCCCTGAGCTCAACTTTTTGCAACTTTTTTGGTTTTGTTCTCTATTTTAACAGTTTGATACTACTTTTTCGTCTTCGAGTACAAGTTTAGATTTTACTACTCCTTTCTAGGATTAGTAGTAGATTCATTTCATTCCAAGCGTTTCTGGTTGGTTTTGCAAACACTGTCACATTACCTAGTTATCGACTAAGCATCAGGTTGATAAAGGTCAAATACAATGGTGCAACGCTCAAAGAAAGCTTTTGATGGCTCTTCGCAGCTCGCTGCTGGTTCTGCTAGCGTTAGAAGCACGCAAACCGCTCTTTCTGCCTCATCAAATTTCGCTAGCATGTCGGCTATGGAGTTATTAAAGAGCATCAGAGCTCAACCAAGACCTTATAGCTCTTTCGGAGAAGATTCCTAACGAATTTTCAGACCTCCTATAAGGTGATAAACGCGAGCGTGGCATAGTTATTGCAGGCCTTGAACTCCGCCCCTCAGAACGTCAAGCGGACCTTGAGGGCAGGGTGTTTTTAAGGTGCTCGACGGTTTAGATGTGGAGTATCGGCCATGCAAAACTTATCGTACGGGTAAATCTAACCAAGATCGGCCTCGCCCTGTAGAGGTGGTCCTTCCTTCTATATCCCACTGGCGCCGTACACTTAATGCGCGCTTCCTCCAGCACTCTACTTTCACGAATGTCTATCCTTGTAGAAGCATGACTGACGAAGAAAGGAAGCAGGATTATGAGCTGCACAAGCGAGGCGTGTGAGCGCAATAAGGGCAAAAGCGTTTGTGAGTGGGTAGTTTATCAAGGTGAACTCAGGCACACGCATGAACTTCCTCCTCGAAGTTCGGGGAACCGTTTATGACGCAAAATCCACCCCCAACTGCTACCTACTAAAGGCCCACAGTTTATCTAGCAAATTAGAGCATCTGCATGCCTTCATATGCAACATGAGCCTGATCTCCTATTCATCACGGAGACATGGCTTACGACTAATGTTTTGGACTCTGAGATAGTGTCAAATTCCCCGTATTTTATTTGTCGTTTAGACCGGAAATAGCGCCGTGGTGGTGGAGTTTGCTGTCTGCTCAGAGACAATCTCCATGTTCATTCTGTTGACCGTTTATCCCCTAACAAAGCAGATGTCCTCTGCGTTGAACTTCTTTGTCCCCACGATGCCTCACGTATTCGCTTCGTTCTCGTGTATCGCCCACACAATATTAGCAAAAATGAGGATGATGAGCTTACACTGTTCTTCGTGATACTGTCGCGACTCATACTAACACCATAATGCTAGGTGACTTCAACCTTCTGGTTGACTGGAAAGCCCTGAATGCCTACCGACCCACGGCAGAAACATTCTTGACTTAGTGTTGCCCACATTTTCTAACATAAGAGAGGTCGCGGATTCGTCTCTGCTGGCAAATTCTGATCATTCTGTTGTTCGTTTCAAAGTGCAGGGAAGCTTCGAGAATTACTCCTCTCTCCCTCTTGCCGACTTCTCGAAAGTAAATTACAGTGGCCTTGACGGGTGCTTGCCTACCGTTGACTGGCTCACGACTTTCGACCAATATGACTCAATCGATAATGTTTACCAAAGGTTTTGCGGAACCCTATATAATGCGTTGACACTACTTGTCCCTATGAAAGTGCAACAGCCTCGCCGTCTCAGGAGCAGAAAGAGCGTGTGCCCCGCGATCTGGAAGTCCCATTCAGCAGTTCACTATACAAAAAGGTGTATTCGATGTGGGCCTCATTTAAAGAAATTTGTCGCATATTTGGAGCTCCGCCTTGGATGTCAAACCTCACTGAAGCGCCTTCAGTAATACATTGGCAATAAGTTGAAATCCAAGTGCACTTCTCTCACTTTAGAGGACCAGTCAGGAAGAAAGCTCTGTAGTTTGCAAAGGCTAATGCTTCGGGTAGGTATTTCGCTAGTCTCTTCTTAAAGGCACGTTCCCCGATAAACTAAGGCAAGAACCTCATAAACGTGCACGATGATCAAGCAGGCAGCAGTAGAGGATATGCTGCTTTTAGAGGTTGAAAAACAGCAAGCAGAATGCACGGCGCTCATGTTTTGGGCGACGCTCAATAGGCCCATGCCCGCCTCCAGTGACCGTGCCGTTGTGACATTGCCATTGCGCTCCATTTTCTGGCCTTTCTCGTCCCTTAACAGTGTCTCGCCGCCTTTTGCCATCCAATCGATTTTGCCCACCTTGCGCTCGTCCAATGATCATGATCAATTGAAAAAGAGGGCTTATTGCGAACCCTTTTTCGTGGTTCCTTCTCTTCAATAAGTCATCAATTACAGGGCAATTCTATTTTTGAACTGTGTTACCTATGAAGTGTGGTCGCGGGAATTGCCTTTAATTGTCGATTCTCACAATAGTGCTGAGGACGAGTCAAAGGGGTCAACCAGCTTTATAAGTGGCTTTGCTTGATATTTATTTCCATCCTTTCGATGTTTACACTGTGCTGAAGCACCTAGAACCTTCTATTAGTGAACCTATGGATGGCATCTCTCGAATCGTATTCAAAAAGTGTTGTAATGCTTTATGTCGACCCTGGCTCACATGTTTAATATCTTGTTCAGTTTGGTGAGGTGCCTAAGATATGGACAGAAGCGATTATAACGCCCATTCTGAAGCATTCCGGTGCCAAGACGGTTTGTGATTTTAGGCCTATAAGTCTTACCCCCACACCTGTCAAAGTAATGGAAAAGATGATTCACGACAAAATTCCAATCCTGTTTAGGCAAACTTAAACTTATTTCCAGTGAGCAACACGGGTTCCTACCCGGAGCTTCAACCTGTATAAGTCTTACTGAAAAGTTTTACTTGCGCAGAGCTGTTAACCATGGTAGATCGGTAGATATCATTCCCCTTGACTTGTCAAAAGCTTTTGATAAAGTCTGCCAGTCCAAACTGCTCAGTAAACTGGAGGGGCACGGTATTCATGGCAAGCCGCTTGGTTGGTTGAGGTCATATCTTCATGACAGAAACATGACAGTTAGGGTGGAGAATAGTCCCTTTGATAAGTTTCCGTGTGCCAGTGGGATACCCCAAAGTGGGGTCCCTCTGTTATCGTAGAGCTGCCCCAATTTCTCAGAACTAGCCATTGTATGTTGCGTATGACAATGGGAATAGTCGAGAAATGCGACAGGCGCCCAAATTGTCCGTAGGACGAATGAGCAAATGGGCGAGTTTATGGGATATCCCTCTTAACCTGAACAAGTATTCAGTCATGCATATAGGGGGCGCGCAGCTCTGATTATTAGGTTGGCGGGAAAGTTCTCTCCCATTTTTTCCAAATTAGGCTTTCTTTCTATAGAGAGGTGTACAAATTCAAAATCACACAGCAATGTTATTGCGGGACTCTTGCCAATTTCCGAGCACTTCGTGGATGCCATCGCTTTACAATGCAAGCCGGAGCGACGCAGTGTTGGACATCACCTCAGCTTTGACTTGGGCTCGGGTCGTGGAGTTTTTCACGTCCATATAACGGCTAAGTACAGGAGGCAACTAGCACTTAGAAAGAGCAATGTCTGGGCTACACCGGTGCAAGGGGAGAGCCATCCAGCTTTATAGCATGAGGTTAGCCTCGAATTTTTTTGGACGGAGTGGGGTGCAACATCACGTAGAAGACGGACTGTGCGATCGAATTTTTCCCACTAATCGACGATTCGCTTCAAATCTCGCAGCGTTTTGCGTACGGATTGACCGAGGAAGCAGCTTCTCCATCCAGCAGTTTCCCGACCCACAGCTCCTTCAAGATGAGTTCACAGGTACACCCAAAGTCACTTCGTCATCAATATAGTCTCCCACTTTGAAGCATAAGCGTCGTGGAAGACTGTCGGATAATTGTAAACATCGTCCTTATGCAGCACCATTATTTCGGCTCGACAGCTGTCATGCTGGCGCCAGGGTGGTAGAAGAAAGAGCTTGAGGAAGCGCCTGAAGGGGTCAGTGCCGATGGTAGCGGATAACACTCTTGCCCATATTGCAGAACAAGGAGCAGCAGGAGTCAAGCCAGTGATACTAATAGAAAGACATCCCTTGATGTACAACTGCTCACATTACCGGTTAACCCTCCTCAGGTAATGGGCATATTTTGGGTCCAGAAAAGTATGACAGAACTTTCTCGCCAATCTAATGCATAGTAAATTATGTCAAGCTCCCAAGATGTGACCATGTTAAGGAGCTAGGAGTTCTTTTTGAATCCAGCTCGAAGTTCTCCGACCACATCGATCATGTGGTGAATCATGTGGTGAAGAGTACGTATTCAGTCCTATTCACGATAATAAGGAATACCCATAAATCAGATCTCATGCGGCTGCGCCTCTATAAAATGTATGTTTTAACCCTGGAGTATTGCTCGCAAGTGTGGTGCCCTTCTCTTAAGAAAGAAATAGTTACTACACCACATGATAGAAATAGTTAGAAATAGGTACTCCAATCGCCTGATAGTAAGACTTTCGAACGTAGACTAGAGAGGCTGGACCTTTTGCACATGGAAGTACCAGAGTATCTATGAGCGTCTGACTCTTTTTATTTTCACTTCAATCCGTATTTTGATAGACACTGGGTAATTAACGCAATTATCCATTCATCTGGTGTCAGGCGATGGACCCTCGTGCGTGTTGGTTCCCTCTCTTAACATTACATCGCCTGTTTCAGAAATAGGTTGAATCTACTCCTGGTCTGATCGTTTTGTTGTTTATCTTCTTTTGGTTGGAAGCCTGTGAGTGAATTAACTTTGATTGAAGTATATACCTCTGAGTGAATTAACTTTGATTGAAGTATATAATCTCCGGCTTTAGAGAAATGATTGGTGATTTGAAAATAAGTATAATTATGAGTGAACGTTGATTGAATTGTGCTGGTTAGTTGTTTGATGAGTTCGAAAAGTGATTAACCCTTCCGCTTCAGATCCCCCTTGATTTGTTCGCCTGGGTTCCCGGACGAATTCATTCGTAACGGGTTATGTTGTCAGCAAGCCCCACTAATGCCGTGTCGTTTCTTTGCGTACAGAACTAAGGACCAGAATTTCGTAAGGAGTACTTTTTTCATCTACCTGAGGAACACAACCTTATCCACCTGGCACAAAGAAGGTTTCATATTTCATTCCTGTTCCGTTTTCACATCTCAATCCTGCTTCCTATCTTTTGGTCTCTTCGTAGCCTTGATTCATTTTTTCATAACTTCTTTTGTTTTTTCCTTCTCACGTTTTCACTGTTGCCCAATAACGTTTGTTCTTTCCAATCTAATGCGGTGACCTTGCTGGTGAACTTTGAATTTAAATTACCTGGCGCGAATAAACAGATCTATCAGTCACTCTATATTTCACTACCACCCACCTATCACTCTTCTGCCAAATTCTAAAGCAAAAGACTTCTATCCACGGTTCATAAGAAGGAGCGAGGCCTTGGTTCCAATATTATCTCGTTCTGGATCGTCCTTGGGTCCATTGCGGTTGCTAAGGCTACATCGTTGAAGATAATTCTGAGCACTGGTATCTGTAAGGCCGATGGAAAAGGTAAGCGTATCTTCCAGCTTTACGATGGGATTCGCATCCAATGCGTGATGTATGCACTATCAGAATTCTTCCGCGACTGTAGTTCTTCTGGCGGAATGAGCGTGACAATCATTGCTGCTAAAAAGTACTTTCGTTCATAACATTCTGGCCTTCCACTGAGCATAATGTTTCTGGGTAGGCTTTTCATTAAACGTTTTTTCCATTGGAGGTTTCGTAAAGCAAGACAGGCATGAAACAGTTATGTCACACCATTGTGCGAGGGACTTGACCTTTAGTCGACGGTATTGAGGTCAGCAGCGTGAATTGCTTGTGCGCGATGCCCAAAAGTTCGCGTTAAACTTATGGACCTTTCATGTGAAGTTAGTCCGAAAAGGACATCAAAGCGTCATCGTTTAGCTCTTGAAAATGCGACGAACAATGGCACAGCCTAATAGTTAGAATATACAGCATTGTTTTCGCACCTGATCTTTCGAGCTTTTTAATGCGTTGTAATGAAGTAAAGTTGAAGGGAGCAGGTCTCGGATCCTTGGATATCAGCGGCGAAGAGGAAGTGGTTGTGACTTGCTTACTACGTCGTCATATGGCGAAATCAAGAGACTTCGGTCCGTGTTCAATGTCTTCCCCACGTCGTACCGCCAGACGTTTCAAACTCTTCATTCTAGAAAAGTAATGAGGGTCGAGGAATAACCACCTACTATATTATAATCCGCCTAAGTGTTTGTGTCCCTCGTTGTTGTTCCTGTTGTCTTGTGTGTGGTGTTGGTGTGTGTGTGTGTGGTGTTCACGATTCATAACATCCTACTCCACTGGCAGCAGCGAGCGTTGATCCAGAAGTGAGTGGAAGGGGTGGTGACGGGAACGACTATTGTGGGTGACAAGGTGTGATATCACTTGATAAGATTCGATAAGAAGCGTTAGAAGGCGGAGGTCACCATATTCATAACGCGGGTGACAGCGTCAGCTAGCTCTTGATTCCGAGATATGATATAAGGTATGTGTCAAGATTTTTATTGGGGGTGATCTTGTCAGTCGATAAAAACGGATAAGATACCATCAGCGCACATCTTCATCAGCTCTTACCGCTTCAATTTCAAGTGTTAGAGGCTCACTATGTGAACTCTTTCCTTCGATGTATCGGAATCAAGGTCGTCCATTGAAGTGTTTGGTACTAGATACGAGAAGTGTTGCTGAGCGGGGGTGGGGGAGGGGATGTAGTGCGCCTAAAACGGGAAAATCGAGAAATTCAGTTATCAAAAAAGAATTCGCAAATCTTTCTGCTATGTGATGTTGTGATGTGTTAGGTGTTAGCGGTCGCAACTGGAGCAAAAGAAGCAGTGTACCCAACAGTTAGGCGTGGAGACGCCCTATCGGCACACACTTTGACATGTACAAGCAATGTGAAGTTCTCCTTTTCAGTGCCACTCATGACCCTACAGACGCCTCTTCCGGTTGTTATGGACTCACGCGGACTAATCGGGCAAATTACTAATTACTAACTTTACCCATTCCCGATCGCAGCTGCGGTCTTTAGTGAATGGTGCACCCTTCTCGCGACTGAAAGTCTTTAGTAAGCATAAGTAACCAAATGTTGGTAGACAGTGACTGATGTTGAGCTTTTTGAACTCAATTCTCTGGAGTTCAATGAAAAAATGACTGCCACCGTTTGGCACATTCAGCGCATTCTAAATCCCAAGGGAAAGGTGCCTGGCGAAGCCAGGCCAGCTCGGCGAAGCCGAGATATAGAGAAGGAGAAGAGCTCGGCGTCAGCCGGGCGATCCGACTGGTATATTCAATACTGCACTAACCAAGAGGTCATTAAAGACGTGGAGCACTATTTGAGAAAGGTTCAATGGTTTCTCGCATGCCGTAAGGGCATATGCATGGACTATCAAACCAAGGTCCATTCAGGAGCATAGCCCCAAATAGGGCCATATTTGCGGCATGTGCTCAAGAAAAAAGGCGATGGTTTTTTCAACAACCGATGCTATTAGGTCATCCCATTCAAAAGTGCCGTTACATATAGAGGAACGGCAGAAAATCAAAGGGGATAGGGAAGCGGGCTACTATATTATTTGGAGGCTATTACCTTTAGCTGTGTATCTGTGAAATTCGGCAACTTTACCCACAGAAGAAGTTCTCAAGAAATTGAAAAGAAGCCAGAGTGGTGGAAATCAGCGCCCGATCTTCAAACAGACGTCATAAGAAGGAAGTGGGCTGCTTAGATTTGACCCACGCCGGACCAGTAGTTGTTTGTGATGGTGTTCTTGAAGACAAGGTGGAAGGTTTGGTTCAGGAGCCCGGAGAAGGAAGAAAGGAAAAAATCTGTTGTCGTGGATGGGCCCATAATTTTCATCCTGCACAAGAAAAATGGGTGGATGAAGTCAAGCGCTGAATGTCTGATCACAGAGCCTGGACCTTTGTCGAACTTCCCCGCGAGTCTGACATCCCTGCTGCAACTGCTGCCCGAGTTATGTCCAATAAACTGAGGATGGTCAAGAGGGTGTGCGCATGGGTACCTAATTTTCTTGTAGAAACACGAACGCAGTACCTATTCTGTGCCTTTAGCAGTAATGTTCGCAGCATGAGATGTCATTCACGACTATGAAAACGCACCCCGGCCCTAGATGAAATAGGGTGGTCTTGGACCGCGAGCCAAAACTCACAACCGTCCATTTTGTATGAATGCAGATGAGAAGCCGCCCTAGTTTTACCATGAGGGGTTATACTTGGGCGCAAGTGGATGATCATCATAGCAAAGGATTCCTACACTGAGGCTTTTAGGCGGCTCTATACAGAAAATAAAATCGTAGCTGTCGGTGTATATTGCCTGTTCCTCGGCAATCAGATCGACAAATGGATCATACCACACAACTACAAAAAGGCACCGTTGCTCGTCAATAAGCCAGACTGCCGAGTAACTGCAGTGCTGCGGACACGAACAATACGAGACCTGAGTTCAATCGGCCTATTCGCCAACACAAAGCTACTTCGAGTTCCAACTGTTCCCGTCAGTCGAGAGTACTCTCCGACGGACAACGCCTAACAATTTTGTCACTTCCGCCGAAATTGGCATCACAGCAGATTTGCTCGCACTTGTTGAAAATCGAAGTAAGCCACAGTTGTCCAAAAACCTCTTGATTGAAAAAGCGAAAGGTTAGCCACAGTCGAAAGCCTTTCGAGCACTGGGCAGCGGGTCATTGCGTGAAGGAGGGGATTTACTTAACTGTGAGCCAAGATAACCACTTTTTTATCTTATTCTCCTCTTTGTTTTTATTCGAAAAAAAATTCGGACGGCACTTCTGAATGGGATGCACCTTTACTTGCATTCAGCCAGCGAAAAATCAATTATCTTCGCCGAAAATGAGTGAAAGCGAAAACCTGGCCGCATTTCCAGAAAACTGCTCAGCTTACTCTCTAGAATAACCTTTGATATACTGACCAATTTTTTGCTGGACCCAATGAATCAGCTGACATGTAGAAATTTTGACCGGAAATCTGCGAGGCCGTGGCTGTTCCAATAGCGTTCGCACCACGGCCCTGCGAAGTGGACTTGCGTGTGCGCTGCTGGACGGTGGCCTAGAGCGGCGACCATGTTAAGTTTCGAAATCCCGAAAGACAAGATAGACAAGATGATACATGCACAGATATGCACTCCTCACGAGGCCATTTAGTCGACGCAATCACACGGTTTGGGTGCGAATATTATACATACACACACACACCACAGACACACATACACCCACACACACACGGACACACACACACACACACACACAAACAATACGTGTACACGTGGGCTGCAAGTCCTGCGGCTTCGACACGCGGCTGAGCCCGAATGCGTGGGTGTGGTGTAAGAGGAGGGGCTTGCCCAATGTAAGAGGAGGGGCTTGCCCAGGTACCGTCCGCCTCCGGTGCCCAGCCAACCGCTCGACAAGGCTAGGTACGTCACTAGCTTGTATAGCTTGCCAAAAGCTATGCGCTGTCTTCTTGGGAAGTAGTAGTGCTAAGAGTTCGCCTCCCTCTCTGAAGACAGCTCACTAATTACGCCCCGCGAAGGGCTTCTTCGCACTTATATAGTACGATTCGCTCCGTCCACTGGGCGCGGAGTGTAATGATTGGCCAGTTAGTGAACTTTCCTGCTCGGGGCTGCTATGAATACAGGCATAATCCATCACCAAAGTCGACCATGCGTCGATTGATGCAAGGGGTGAGCATGATAAAATCACAATAAACATGATACATAGCAGAGACAGAACTAGGGATTACAGAGACCTGACAAAGGTGCTTCCAGAAAAGTTACTAAGGAAACGAAATGGTTGATTGTAAACGGAGAGAAAACCTCAAGAGGAGCGGTGAAAATTCAAAAAATTCAAACATGGGAATGCTTGTTCCGAGGAAACCTGAATAGAGTACCTTCTTGATAGACGAAGTTTAGGAGACGATAACTGCCTTGTCCATCTCGACACCTCGATGAGGTGATTAATTAGGTCAAGTGAACATGGGAAGTGTAGACAACAGGATAAGTGCGAAAAGTTACAGAAGATCCCGTGAAATATCGTCCATTTGAATGCATACTCTTTCTGTGAGGACGCACGATACAATCTCGAATAAAGTTTTTCTGAGAAAAGGCTACTTCGCTGTCAAATAAGTTCTCGATGTTGACACCTGGTAATAACAGTAGCCTAGAATTGGCGCTTTTTTCCACCAATTGCTAAGCAGTACAACATTCTGTGCGGTCGTGGGGTGCTGCCTTAGTTTTTTTTCACTGCAATGTCCCGTAAGGGACATGGCTACAACATAGACTGCGCCGAAAGGAGATCGATAGTGAAGAGCCATTCAGCGGAAGCTTGGTTGCTAATCTGCGCGCGGAGTCGGAACAAAAATAGATTGTAACTCAGCACTGTGTACCACATACCTCAATGATACTTGTTATAATGACTGGGGCAATGTGGTTCATCGGAACTGTTTCACTGAATTTAGGTTTAAGGTTCAGACTGATGGCAATTAGAGGCAACTTACACTGAAACGGCAATTTCAAGCAATTTTCGCTGTAAGAGAAAATCGCCTCATTTTACTGGAGACTAGTCCTTGGATCCGAGTTGGACCCACTTTCGTCGTTAATTAATTATTTGAATAGATGAAGCGATAATGCGCAGAAAAGGCATTCAATCGACTTCCCATTTTGAGAAATTTCGGTGCCAAACGCACTCGAAACACTCGTCGCTAAAGCAGATTTTTATTGTATTAAGTAGTTGACCCCTAGTACTAACTAACGAATCAAGACAGCGCAGCTAGCGCAAAAGTTCTGCAACTCTAACCAGGAAAGGTGAACAGGTCGGCCCGGCCATTTGCAATGAGATGCACATCGTTACACTCGCCTCGGGACGGTGAACTCAAAACTGTTTTCAAAAGTTGCGGAACGATTCTGTGAGCGGAGTTATGGAGGTTTTTCTCCGTTGTTTTCTCTTCGAAGGCGCGCTGGCGTCGGAGCGTTGGCACCTGTAGCGCAACACACACCGTTCTTCGTGCAAAATGGTATCATATTCGTGTTCAGCGGGTCGAATTACCCCTAGCGACGGCATTCTAGCGAAATCTGGGGTTCTGGGTCAACTTCGGAAAAACAGAGTTAGGTTAGCAAGCCAACAGCGACACTAGGCTGACTGGTACACAACAGCGACACTACGACTAGCCTACTAGTGGTGACTGATCATCGAGCCGAAATAACTCTTTGGGCATGGCTTTTCGCGGCGAACAATACCTGGCTCACTTATTCGTTCCATCTGCATCGTTTTCCTGATTAAAGGGAGGAAATTCCATCCCGAGACCAATCATCGATAGTAGATGAACTCCAGTCTGCAGCTTAGTCTTACCTTAGCTCCAGTCTTACCCATAGAACAGTCCACATTTTCCGAGATAGGTCAAAATATCAGATTTGGCTAGAAAGTTGCTCCCTGAGGTAATTCCACCCGCTGAACACGAATATCATACTATTTCACTGCACCCTTTTGAAATGTGTTACGAAAGAGGCAAGCAAAATACTCTATCAGGCCACGATAAGTCTACACTTTCCAAAAAAACTGGTCGCAGGTTCCCTCACAGAGTAGTGCAGGCGAGCAGAATAGTAGAAGGTTCGTCGGCCATGTTCTTGAGAAATGCAAAATTGGGCGATCTCACGGGTACCGATTAAACGACCTCCAGCCTGGGGAACCCACTCGCCACCTGTTGCATCCTACTGCCACGTATTCTACAGACACATATGTATGGACGCTTCCAGGTCCTCTCGCGATAACATGTAAAAACCACGTAAGCAGAAAAACTCCGTTTAGAGAATCGTTCCGCAAATTTTGAAGGTGATTTGAATTCACTGTCTCAAGACGGTACAACGATGTGCACCTCACTGGAAATGGTCGGGCTGATCTGTTGATCTTTCCTGGTAAGCAGTGTTCTGAAAAACAATTAACCACTGAATTTTACTGGAGTTCTATCATAGGCGATACCAAAGTGATCATAGAATAGCGCTTCCCTCGAATATATTGGTACTTATAGCACTTCAACACCCTTGATCTCGTAATCGGAAGGTCTTGGACGCAGTCGTTTCTCCAGGTATCATCTCGGGTGAATGAAGACTTAAGAAGTTTTCGAAAAGAAGCCAAAAAAATAAAGGGTTATGAAAGTTTCATAGGTATGTAGGTCCCTCATGGTCAGGGCCATGACCTTGGAATATCTTTAGGAAAATTAATGCTGATAGTTTGTTAATGGAGGATAACTAGTGGATCACGAATATGGCACTCTTTTCTGGCTATGATGCCAATCACTGCCGATTTCGAGTATGATCTTCTCCACTGGATGCGTTACGCTTTCTTATACAGGTGATGATCAGCGCTATTCCAGCGACATTGCATCGGCGCCAAAAATGTGTGTCATATTCGTGATCAGGATTATCGATTATCTCTACGGAAGATTGTGGGCTAATGTTTTTTTACATTTTCGGATTGCAGTAGACCTCGGGTTGACATCGGTGGTGTCTCAGGTCTCTGTAACGATGACTGATGACGTAATGATGACGCAACGGCCCTCGACAGGTCGTACCAGTTTGGTATGCCCAATATCCTTTCATGCATGTCATACGTCTCGGTGGCTGCAGGATAAGTGTGAAAGCATCCTGAACTTTCCCGACTTCTACTGACTGCTAGCTGAACAAAGATATCGTTCTTTCTCACCGACAAGTAGAATTGCACCTTTCAACTTACTCAACGTTTTCGGGGTGCACTTGGAGAAATCTTGACCTTTCCCTTATATTATATCGTCGTTGTTAGTTTCATGTTTATATAGCATTAGACGGGGAAGTTTGGGTAGCGGGGCAAAGTGCGACTTTAGTGGAGACTTTCGTGCATTATCCGCTTACATAAACCCTTGGTGGGAGAAAATGCGGCTAGAAATGAGTGCCAAATGGCACCGCAGCTAGAAGCAAATGTCATGCTCGTGATCAAGGCACCTATTAAGATTGACTGATCAAGTTTCAGCAGATATTTTCTTATTGAATTCTGAGGTTGTAATAGAGAAAGTTAAATTTAGAATACAAATTGGAAAGAATAAACTTAAGAAGGAAACCATATGGCTTGGTCCACAGTTTGCGTTTCGAGCGTCCGGCAGCGTCAGCTACTGGGCAAGTATAGATATCGATCTAGCGTATGGCAGCGTCTGCCAGTGTGCCCCAGCGTTTACCAGAGTCCGGGAGAGGAGAGTGTGGCGCGATAGAAGAGCAGCAGACAGCTGATACCCTCCTATCGCACCATACTCTCTACAAGCAGTATGCTACCCTCCTATCTCCCCATACCCTACCAGCTGTATTCTACCCTACTATCAGGTCATACTCTCCTCTCTCGAATGCTGGTAGACGCCGATGCACGCTGGCACACGCTGATAGAAGCTAGATCGATATCTATACTTTCCCAGTAGCTGACGCTGCCACACGCTCGAAGCGCTAGTGGACGCTCGCTAGGACGCCGCCGCGAAGTATGAACGCAGTCTATGAAGGGATAGCTCGTATTCTGCTTCGCACGTGCCCTTAGATGGAAAACTAACCGAAGGATCCTCCCCGCTACTCAGTACGGAGATGTAGGAAAAAGGCCACCAATATTCACATATATTCATTCCCGCGCCGTCGCAGGGTCCGCTGTTCTTGTTAGACGTCGCCATTTGTTCCGATCCACTGCATCTTCTGCCGTGGCTTTCACTTCAGTGAGGTCCTAGTCTTCTTGATGAACAACCGTCCTCCATCTTTTCTTTGGGGTCTCGTCGGGCGTGGCGCTTGCTTTCCACTTCGAATTCTAGGCTTTTCTTATGTGCGGTGTCTTCAGGCCTCCTACAGTACCTTGCCCATACCATCGCTTAGTCGCTGCTCTCGTGCTTTCGGCTGGATCGGCGGCCGTCTGTGTGACCGCCCTGACATCCTCGTTTCTGACTCTGTCGAGGACGTGTCAAACGGCGCCCATACTCAGCTCCTCATTTCCGCTGAATGAGAGGCTGCCTTTCATGGTTCTGCAGTAGGGCCAAGCACTCACTACCGAGCAGCATTCGTAGGCCTCACTACCCGACCGGTAGTACCTTGCCCTGAGTGTTGCTCTGCACCGCGCGGTACGCACAGGATTCTGCGACTCCCTCCATTCTATCCAGGCGCGTTGATTCGGGCTTTCAGCCTGATCCACAGCTGCCATCAGCTGATTAGGTGGCTTCCCAGGTACTGGAAGTCCTCGGACCCTTTCGATGTTCTCGCTAGTGACGGTTTACGATAGAGTCGACTACACTCTCAAGATCAGGAATTTGGTTTTCTCACGTTTCAACCGTGAGCCCATTCTCAGCATCCGCCAGTGACTTGCCACCGCTTGCACTGTCTGGATTCTTTCCTGCTGTCCGCTATCAGGCGATTGCGTCAGAGCGTAAGAGGATGTAGTTTTAGCGGCTCCCTCCATGAAGTTCTTCTGCCGATCGACTTAGAGGTCAGGAGGAAATGGAACGGGCTGAGGGCTGATCCTTGGGTGTACCCCACCGTGATTTTTACTCTTCGTACAAGCCGTGCGGGACGGGTGCGCTACAGCTGCTTTAGTGCATGCGTACATATCTTTTACATGGAGACCAGGTTCTCAACGGAACAGTTACGTTTATCTGATGCCGCTTTCAGAGTAACAGGCCTTGGACCCAGGCGGTCGAATGCATTCTCAAGGTTCCACGGAAGGGACTGAGGATAGCAGGAGTCGCCGCCTTCTCTCCGGTCACTCATCATCAACTGTCATGAAGGATGGCGTCATGGTGGACGTTCCGGGATAGAAGCCGAAATGTTCCTGCGAGATAGGGACACAGTTCCGTTTCAGCCTTAGTGTTGACCAGGGCGCTGTACAGTTTCATGGTTATGGAGGCGTCAGCTTCGATAGCCGCGGTAGGTGCAGACACTCCTCGAGTCCCCTTTCTGTTTTGAAGATGGGAACGACTTGTGCTGCTCCTCCACGCATCGGACATCCTTCCTTCCACTGTTACTGTGTTTAGAAAGCTGCGTGAGACCAACTCACCCACATGCTCTCCAAGGGCCTTTCATGCCTCTATCGGTACCCGTCTGGACCATGCTTTCCGCTTTCATTCTCCCTAGCTCCCGCGAACTTATCCCTTCGTCAGGGCATTTGATGCGGACTCTCGCCGTACGCCATCTATCTGTGGCGCTATCCTTGCGAGAAATTCTTTCGTTCAAGAAGTCCTCGAAGTAATTCTCACCCACCTCTTCCTGAACTTCGGCTGGTTTCCTGACTTAGGGGAAGGTCGTCACGGTCGAAGTGCGATTTGTAATGCAATGTAGCTCACCAGAAGTGTTTTGAACGCTGATCTCAGATCTATTCTTCGAAATATTTTGACAGACGTTCTACTGCACGAGAGTTTATGGAGGGTTCGTTTAGAATTGATGAAGGTAAACGAAGTGATTGAGCGGGGGTTGCCAGCGAGATGTTGCATGAATAGCCGGGGAAGCAACCTTTGACGTCAGTTGGTGGATGGTGTTAGGGGAAATCGGTCTTGCTTCGATGGGACATGGTGGCAGGTTATCGACATCTTGAAAGGCGCAGGCTATTTTTGCATTTCGGTGGGGGAAAGTCTCTTTTTTAAGTCTAGGAAAACCACCCAACGCCAAACTGGCGGTGTTCATTTACGTGTTCAGCGGAGCCTAAACTACCTTGAGGACAGGTGTCTAGCCAGATGTGAGGTTTTGACTCTAACTTATGAAAAGTGGAAGCAGGGTGATCAAATTGATGGTCAGCAATATGTTCCAGGCGCCAGTCTCTTGTCGATTGCTTGTTCTTTAGGACGAATTCGCTTTGGATAACAGGGGAAAGTGAGCAGTAAAAATAATGAATGCGTAAGAGCTACGAGACAAGGCCTTTGTGCCAGGAGAATATATTCTGCAAGCTGAATACGGTGCGAACATCAAACTGAACTAACCCATGGATGCGTTCACTTTTTCGATAGTCAGGACAAAATGCCCCAGATTTTGCTAGAAACCTCTATCGAAGCGTGTCCGTTCGCTCCATAAACACGAATTATGTGGCACTCGTCAGCGCAGAAAACGCCTGCACTGCGTCGCCAAGGGTACCTGTACATCCAGAAAAACTTCTCCAAGATCATAAGGCACTAAGCGCGCTAGGAAGCGCGCGCTAAACTGCTTTTTGCAGGCATTCAAGGTGAGCGGCTAATGTAGTAGTGACGCCACAACCACCTTTTTGCACGTATGCGCAAGAAGCCAAAAAAGTTAAGCCTGGCAGGGATCGATCCCGCCGACCTGTTGCCTGTATCGCAGGCTGGAAAAAGCTCCATAACTCCGTTACAGAACAGGCGTTCTGCAAATATTCGAAGGTGGATTCGAGATCAGTGTCCAAAAACACGTTCTAGCGAAGCTACATTCATTGGAAGTGAGCAAACTTATCGAACCTGAACGACGCTTCCCTAGTGAGAATCGGCACATTGCTGCTCTTCACAAGTCTTATCGACCCTGACCTGTCCTGAGCTTGCGCGGATGCCGAGTATTAGCAGGCGAAGACGAACTTGTCCCCTCTCTGACCTATCAGCTTCCTGAGAATGGCTCGCATTGCCTTGCTCTTCATAACCTTTACGACCCTGATGTCCTAAGGCAGCGCGCATGCACGAGCTTTTAGCCATGCGGAAGACGAACTTGTCCCCTTCTCGGCCTTCAGCTTGTCGTACAGGGCGTCATTTCACGCTTCTTGGCGCCTTACAACGGCCCGCCTTAAGCCGAGTCGCTTGCAGCGTCTTGTAGGCAGCGGTAGTCTTCTGTGGCTCACACGTGTCTTTTGCCAGCGTATTGTTTATGCTTCCTTCTTTCTGCCTTTTTGACGATCTCTGAACTTCACTCGTTCCGAAGCAGCCAGGACTGCCTTGTCTTCCTCGCGATACCGCCTCAGCGCTCTTCCAGGACTTCGTTTTTGCGCAATGATAGGATGACTCTGCTGGCCGTGGCTCCAGGTGTCCTGGCACTGGCCTCCATGCTGGTGTCGGGAGCCCAGCCTCCAGTATCTTCAGCCGGGCTTATACCTTTCTGCCGATTCCGCGCATTTTACCACCAGCGA